>OZ026813.1:8304548-8557727 GCA_964023185.1 Macaria liturata | reverse complement strand
GACATCGTACGTATCCACTAGAGCCAAGAAGCCGGAGGGGAAGGCTAGGGCATAGGATATGAACGCGGCCAGCTCGCCGTCGCTGGCCTCGTCGGGCGACACGTCCACCACGGCGGCCACTTGGCGGCGCCAGGCGCGCGCCATCGCCACCAGGTCGCCGGAGCCCGCGCCCCCCGCGTGCGCCAGCGCCGCCGCCGGCGCCTCCGCCAGCGAGCTGAACGACGTCACGAACGAGTGCGCATGCGTGCCGCGCACCGGGATCGAGAACATCTTGCCCGCCAGCACGTTGCTCGTGCCGTCGAACCCGCCTGCCGGACATACAACCTTTTACAAACGACAAATAATCAATATGTTACTATACCTACTGACACTATTTTCCGTATGCTAAGGATAATAAACAAATTGAGAAGTCATATTTATGACTTGCCAAAGAATAACTAACATATAAGTTTGGTATTTTATCAAGTCTAGGTATAGGTCCTGTCAATAAATCTGCTCACTCGAACCATGTGTGAGGCTGTTACTCTGTCGAACCCGGCAGGACCAATAGGTGGGGAGATCCAGTAAGTGAGTCATGGTTTCCAGTTACAGTAGGCAACATACTTTGTAAAATTGTAATGTATGATACTTAAGTATGAAATAAATAGGTAGTACCTAATATTCACGGTAAAATTACACCGCAAAATTACACGGCAAAATTAGCACAGTGTTGTTCAATTCCCAAAACTGATACGAAAACCGATTAGAGGCAACTTTACAAAGCGATTAAAGTTTGCAAAAACTAATTTGTAAGTTTGTTGGTTTGGATGAGTAACGGCGGTGTGTTCAAGGGCAAGGTTCGAGGTTCGAAAGTCGCCTGATTAAACCTATTATGGGGTATATTCGCTGTTGTGAGTCGATGGCGCGGCGGGTGTGGTATATTGCACGGCACAGCGCCCGTGCCTGGCGCTGCCCGACACAAGAAACACGCTAATACAATCAATAATGCTGAGACAAACTCATTTACACCGCGATACAAAGGATCTGCACAGTCGTATGGCGTAAACTTATCGACCAGAAAATATCACCTGCAGTAGAAGCCAAATGTTACCCTTGATCAACTTACGTCGTATTGGATTTGATATGATTGGATTCTTTCAGTAGATTATAGATATGGTGATAATTAACTATATTCACATTTCACAGTGAGATTACCTTAGTATAGAATAGATATAAGGAACGTAATGCAAAGTTTGGATGGAATCCTTTGTTATATATGACAAGCAGCAGAGTGGGACCATGACAGTATGTTATATACTTAGCTACTTGTCTTTGCTAGACCCGATATTCGTTTAGATTAGGAGCTCTAATACTGAACACATGACTAGAAGTGATAGCTAACTTCTGCGGAACAATAAATTCTATTCTATCAAGGTGAGTATCAGGTAAGAAAGTACTTGTAAGCTTATATAAGAGTAAATGGCAGAAGAATAGACATAATCGTATTTATACATAAGCGTTCTCGTGACATGTAAAACAAGTTAAAGAATAATCTAGTTTCGCTTATCTCTAGCTTATCGCTAGTTTGGATTCGCAATAGTCTAACAATGTAAGAGCCCCAGATGTGGTTTGAAAACTATAGAGGAATAGGTGTAGCCTCACCTATGTAGAAACCATATCAAAAGCTCCACTATGTTAAAACCATTATAGAGACCCTAGAGATGGCTTAAAACCCTTAGACTTGGAGTAGTGTAGTACGTTAACTGATTATTAATTAACTTATAAACCTAACCTTCATTTGTAATTTTATTGTATTGATACATAACAAAATAACATGTACAACGGGAAGAAGTTGGTATCCGGGATACAGATATTTCTCGTCCGGATGCCAACACACCGCTTGCAACTTTGTAATCTTATATATAAAAATGAATCGCAAAATGTGTTGGTAAGCGCATAACTCAACAATGCTTGGACCGATTTGGCCAATTCTTTTTTTAAATATTCGTTGAAGTTCAAGGATGGTTTTTACGGCTAGAAAAATTCTAAAAAATGCCGGAAAACCCCTAAAAACCGCCCTTTTCTTTTTCCCATACAAACGTTTACTAACTAAAGAGTAAAAGAGTCAACAGACAGGACGAAGTCTGTCGGGTCCGCTAGTTAGGTATAAATATATCTTTATCAGTTTTTAACTAAGTATTGTATGAAACCAATAAACATTTCTGAGTTTGAGTGCTCTCACCTATGTATGCATACTTGGAGGCAGAGAGGCCCCCGTCGGGCCCCTGCGCGCGCCGCAGCCCGAACTCCAGCAGCGACACGTGCTTGCCCGCCACCATGCGGTACCGCGCTGCGTTCGTCGCCATCAAACTGCAACATATACATTCATTCAATACAATTCTGTGAGGGATGTGTGTGTACAACATTTGCATTGTTATAAAAAGTAGGCAGTGTTATGCGTTATTCCATAGTCTAATCTATCCACACACCTATCATATCAGTTACGCTCAAATTGGCCAAGTCGTTTGAACGATAAGAAGAAACGAACATGCCTATAGCCCAACTTAGAAACCTACGATTCGAAATTCCCATCTTTATAATTATTCGTAGACTGATTCTAAGAACAGTAGGAAGTGACAGTTACTGCTGCAGAACTTAAAACGAAGACGAGTTTAATGAACATGGAAGTACTAAACAGAAACATTCAACTCATTACATGTTCAATGAGTTTTCTTTACTGTAGCATCAAACTAAAGGCCAGGCTATCGATTCCTTAGTTAGTACTATGACTACTATACTTATGGTATTGAAATAATGGCTGAGGCAAATGTATCTTTGTACCTACAACACCTCATCAGTAAATAATAGGTCCAAAAGTGTTACAGGTTTTTGTTGATTGATGGAACATACATACATGTATAGAAAACTTGGGTCCTGGCACGACTTCGCACGGGTGAATTTTATATGGAAACCTTGCTTAAGAAATTTATCCTATTCGCTAACTGAATCAAAACTAGTTTACGCGCTTATGAAGTATTACGATAAGTTCTGTATTAAAATTTTGAAAAGCAATTACCAAGCAATTTTATTGTTTCCAACATTTGTATTATTTCCTTACACATTTTTGGTAATTATTTATTTTGATAGATATTAACAGAATTTTGAACTAATGTTACTGTATGTAAAAAAAGTACCGAGAATAAATAAGCCGTCTCTTCGTGTCAGTAAAATTCTAAAAATACGTAAGTACTAAAAACGTTTCATACATCTGAAATAAAACACGCAGGCTCAGTCAAGGACCTTGATAAGCTCATTATTGAGATTAATTAGAAACTTTATCTTGCAGAGGTAATGCCCTGCTTATGATAACATGGCAATTAATTGACCTAGTGGAGCCTGACGACTGATAAACGCTGTGACAGCAGAGCCCTCTACCTGCTGCGTATTTTGTATGAAGCGGTAGGGTGGCCACATGGTGGAAATGTTAGGAAATAGTTTTTTGACAGAGTAAAAAAAATGGTGGATGATGATGATATGTAAAAGTTTTAAAATAAAGTGTTGATCGAAGGTTTATTACTTTTGCTAAAATAAATCTTATTTAAAATTAAAAAAAATTATGCAAGCTAAAATAAATTGTTAGCTGTACGTTCCTGGTATATTATATTACATAGAGTTATAGTATAGTTCTATCGTACAGTAAGCTGATATATGAGGGGCTGAGTGCCGTAAATGCTGATATTACTTTAACACACATAACATTGTGTTAAGAATAAAAAAGAATAAATAAATATTATTCAAGTATTCTAGGGAATCCTATGTTGGAAATGAACTTCAATTTTCTGTTATTAATGTGTTAATCAGCGTTTTGTGAAATTCTTTAAATAAATAGAAATATGAGTATGTAATAATGACTCATTTTAAATCAATACCACAGAATGGAAATTAATAAAGAGCAGAAAAACTTGATAAACACACCAGAGTTGACCACTCTCATTCGATAAAAAGAAGAATAAAGAGCAAACAAGCATGGAAAGTTTCAATTAATAAATAAATACTTTTTATTTTTTAGCCTAATTGCAAGCATTTACTATGCACTTTTTAACATAAACATGGTCACCCGACATACAACATTGTATATTTAGCCAGTGGCCTAGATAACTGAGACAAACAGGTTTTAAACGCAACAAAATTGCGAACTACAATATGACGTACCATGGACTTTGCAAATATCACTCCACAGAGAATGATAAAAGTAGGTATACTTTATTAAATATGCAGATACATTTTTTACTTTATTTGAAAACAGTGCAAACAGTACTGTATAGGTACATTCATAGATGTCAATGAGTCAACGATTTTGATAAGGTTTTACAGTCATGAGTAAGCATGAGTGGGTGTTAGATTGAAGGCAAGTTAGGTATAAGTATTTGAATATTAAAAGAAGAGATTTGATTTATGTAGTGTTGCTTCATAATAGAAATTGTATCCATACACGTAACTTTTAAATGAGTTGAGAGGCTGAATTGGTTGGTTGATGAACTATTACACTATTATTATTAGTAAGTAAAGTGACTTTTTTCCTATCTAAGTTTTTACCTTTTCTGTCTATATTGCTTGACAAAATAATTTGATCACTATTGAAGAATAATTGATAAAAGCATACACTGCAATTTAATTGCTGTGACGGCTGTAACAAGAATGCCACTTACAATCAGATACAGAAGTATATCACACAGTAAAATTGTTTTAAATTCACTTATAAATGGATAAAATATAATAGAATTTCAATGGCAATTTAACTCTATTTTATTTTTCAACAAAATTGGTGTATACAGTGTGGCAATTTTTTAGTAATAATATAAATGTAAATATTGGGAAAAACTCACCTAGCAAAGTTGACCAGTGTCAGTAATGTAGTCTCTAAGAGTTGTGCAATTATAAGTGGGCCTTCCACTCGCAGGAGAGGTACTCTGAAATTAGTTACTGGAATTAAACCTAAACATATTGAGAAATAGTTGGATCCTTAAACATTATCATAGGTTTGGTTTTATTATTTATTTGTAAGTATTTTATCTTGGTAGATAAAGGGTTGATTTTTTTTAGTAGATTATTTAAATAATCCTTAAAGACTGAGATATAAGTTTACTTATTTACATAATGTGAGGTTAATAAATAGTACTGAAAAAAATATTCTCTACAATAACGGAATTTCTAACAAAAAATTCAACAGATTTAATGACATACAAACCAAAGAATACTATAAACCTTTTAAAAAAGGATATACAAACTTACCTCGGAAAGACAACTGATCCCTCCTCAATAGCGCTTACTTTGACATCTTTGCATGTCAAATCTTTCAAGTAAGCAAAAAACTCTGGCTCAATGTTTTGTGGCAAGATCTGCGTCAAATATTCAATATCTGCAATTTCATTAATTTTGCATTATTAACAATCTAGTCTACTATTTAATAGGGTAATGATGATTGGACATGTTAAAGTTTGTATTATGTACTTGGAAAATCTGACGACTAATGGATTTACCTTTTATTACAAATCATAAACATCTTAGCCAATTTAACAAAAGATATTTTTCAAAATAACTTACCACTGTCCGAATAGTGAAAATTCTTCAAAAATTTGAGGCATTCCTCAAGGCCAGCAAATATTGTGAATTCTCCGTGGAATGGGTTTGCACGGAAGAATAAATCAAACACAGCAACATCATTCACCTTCCCTGACTTCCAGTAGGCATATGCCATTGTGATCTGGTACAGATCTGTAGATAAATATAACTTGCATATTTACTGGGAACTTAGGAAATGGTCAATTGAAAGTACTCTTTAAAGTTAATATGTATCAGTAAATTGGAAGTTAAATACATTGTTTTGAGTTGAAATGTAGTAAGTATAATAGTCACATTAAATTTAATAAAATAACAATTACAAACTTAGTGTAACACAATTGTTATATCATTATGTAGAATACCAAATTATTATGTACCTATATCAAAGTATTATTGAGCCAGAATTAGCATTTTTTTGTTCATATACAGTTTAAGAAAACTTATTAGCATCACATAAAATAAGAAACAGATTAATTTTATTCATGGATCCATTTACAAACGTATCTAATAATGAACCTTGATTGAATTTACGTAATCACGCTAGTATTTCTTGTAACGAGTAAATAAAAACAAAAATAAGAAGGTCTACAGTGCACTGGTTCCCACATTCTTCGTTTTGAAATTCGCTCCAAAATTTGCCTGACTTACCTGTCAGTAGAGGTTGCACAATACCATTTTGACGAGCCATTTTTCTACTTGTTATTAAATCTTCATTAGACATTTTCGTTGTAAGTTACACTAAAGTTTTTGCGTGAAACGTTAGGAATGCGCGGTAGCTGGTGGACGACTGAAATAAGTAATTTCATCGTGATCAGCACAGCAGCTCACACGAAGATAACAGCACACGGCGCGCCAAACTCAACTTGACGGCTGCCCTACAATATACGCATGCGTATTTTATCTATCTTTTACTGTGTTCATGATAAACTTTAACAATACAATATGAACTGAAAATTAATTAAACTTTTCAAAGTGTTATAAACATTTTTAGATGAAAAAGAAAACCATAATATTAATATTTTACAATGATGCTGCCATAACAATAAACTAAAAATGGGCTGAACATAAAATATCTATGATTGACATAGGCGTTGATTTTGCTTACTTACATTCAAGCAAGAGTTTTTTACCAGCTAGATTACTTCATTGTATAAATACATATGAATAGTCGTTAAACGTTGACAAAACTCAGACTCAGAAAATAAATCGGATTTATTTTCTGAGAAGTGAGTTGAGATCAAATAACAGCGAAAACAAAAAGGTGTAGAAATGGACGTCTTATAAATAACTACGCGTTTTGTCAAAAACAGAGATTTTAGACTACAATGTGACATCAATTCTGGAACTTTTCATCCAACCCACAAAAGTGCCATATTGAATTATATATAGCGAAAACAGCTAAAAAGTTATGTATGTAGCAACATAATTATGTCATACTTTTGACGTTGGCATTTGGAATAAGATGATAGTGACGTTTATGACATTGGCATTACTTTCCTCTATTTTTTTTCACGTGCGTTGAACCAATAATGAATTTAGCCATTTTTATGTGTTATTTTTTTTTGTTTTATTAAAAATATCACAATAGTTTATTATGTTTTAGCCCTATGATTTAGATAATTTTGTGACCTGTCTGTACTGGAATGAATCTCATAGTTTGGGTAACATACTTCTTGATCATGTACAAAGTACAAACAGAAAAACCTACTGCGGTATGTAGTCTATGGTGCTATTGCGATATTTAGGAGGGTAGGGTAGTGTAGTCAATCATCTGGAAGTATTAATTTTCACATGGGATATATTTTTAACATGGGATGGGATAGAAAATGAAACATACAATTCAACAATGCAGTTATGTAGGTGCGCCATGATAACACCAGGTAGGTAAATAGGTACTATACTAAATACAAGTTCTTTAGTCATTATCATAACTTGCCGATCGGTGGTCATCGTCGTCACTTTACACCATGGCTTTACACAACATATGATTTGATGGCAAGGCAAGCGAGCGGCAGAGATAGTAGGTGAGCGGGGTGAGGGGCATCGTTCTCGAAGACCGGTCTAGGTAGGTGCTGGCGGCGCGGCGCGGGTGGTGCGGCGGGTGCGCGTGGGCAGGAGGCGCGCGGGGCGCGTCAGTCGCGCAGCGAGCGCTTTATTGTAACAACGTCGGGTGGCGCCGCGCCGACCCGTCTCGTGCCAGTGTTGTGTCACAGCGGTGGGCCAGGTCGGTTTCGAGATTAGATCGTTCCGACACACACCATGGCTCTCAACTCGGACGCTGAACAGAAATCGAACCTGGTCCTCCGCGTGGACCAGGATTCGGACTCGGTTCTCCAGTCATTGTTCGACACAGTGCTAAAGCCGGACTCGAAACGACCGCTACAGGTGCCTCTCCGTATGCGACAGCTTCCAAAGTCGTTCTTTAACCCGCCGTCGACCGGTTCCAAGTCGCCGTCGGTGTCCCACTCGCGAGAGAACTCGGCGGACTCTGCGTTCGGGTCGTCGGTGACGGGCGCGTCCACGGTGTCACACTCGCGCGCGCACTCCTCGCCCGCCAGCCTGCAGCAGACGTACGCGGCGGCAGGCGGCCAGGCGCAGCCCCCGCTGCACCACCACCACGCCAAGCAGCGCTCCTACGACGTGCCGCACGTGCCCGACGACCTGGGCCCGCTGCCGCCCGGCTGGGAGCAGGCGCGCACGCCGGAGGGACAGATCTATTACCTCAAGTAAGCCTACCTCTCACACATGTTTACATAGGTACACATCCAACCTAGGTATATCATCATTACAGGTGTCAGCAATATCAACTATAAGTATAGCTACAATGGTAAGAATAAGCTCCAATGGAGAACAAAGGCGACTGAAAGGTATCATAATAGTTTATCCACATTAGTTTAGCTTGTATCTTAAGAGAAGCCCATGGTATCTATATCCATACTTACCTACCCAATCTTATTAGAAGCAAATGACAGTAGTCAGTCACCAATCAGGTACAAAATGAAAATACCATGTTCCATGTTGCTACTTGTTGGTACCTAGATACCTACATAAACACTACCTATAATCTAGGGAGGCTAGTTCACCTAGCTAAAGTGACTGGCTAGTAATGTGTATGGTTTCAGAGATTACCTGTCTGTCTACTACAACCACAGACTACAAACTGCTTTGTATGAATATACAGATTAATAAGTTTTTTTATAGTTGTTCAAAGAACTCAAAGCAAAAAATGTTTGTCTCCAATAGACGTTATGAATCTCCTTGGACTGAAAAAAGTTGAATGAAGTGGATTGAGTGTTACTGAGTAGGTCAATGCACTTGCTGTTTGTACACCTGTCAGCAAAAATGTTTATATTAGCTAGTTAATTAGAATGCATTTTAGAATGAATAAAATTAAAAAAAATGTAGTGATGATTCCAGGTTAAAAAGCTTGTATGGGTATATTAAAAACCTCACAATTAAACACTTGTTCAAGTGTTACTGCCCAAGTGAAGTACACCTGTATTGTTGAATAATTTGTCTATTTTGTGGGCAGTCATAATCTTCATTATTTAAGGAGGAATATGTATATAGTCAGATAATAGGTACCTGTGTCAAATATGTCTTAATATGACAAAATTCACAATACCTAATAGCACTATTTATACTATGACATGCAGTGTCACATGCATAAACTGTACAGAAATAATACTGTTGCTGATGATGAAATTTGGTATTTTTTGAACATTATTTGACTATGAATCAGATTGTAGGTATGAATGAATATACAATTGATCTAAGTTACTATGGCACAATCATGTCTCTATTCTATTAGGTACCTACATACGTAAGAAAATAAACCATTATTTATTTATATTTTCTGTATTATAAGTGAGAGGAATAAGAGAGGGCTAGTGTCACTCACCCAAGGATTTCATCCCTCTTTCTCACTCACCACCTATGACAATATCTGTCATCTTCATCTTCAGCCCTTGTCAACCATAAGAGAGGGATGAAAATACTTGTTGTCAACACACTGCTGGGTATAGATAGATCTGTAATTTCCGACCTATTTTCGTCCTTAGTATTCACTTCAAGACAATATCCCGAACAGAAATTTTGAAACCCCAAATTTTTTTTGGGTTTCAAAATTTTTAAATCTGTATCTAAGGCAATAGTAAAAAAAATTACATAGACTTCACCACTTGAGTACCTACTTTGTTTATTTTTCGTTAAAAAGCAAGTTTTTTTTAACCATAATCAGGCTCCTGTTTGTACTAAAGACTCCGAATATAAATGAAGGGGAATAACCGCGAGATTTTAAAAGAAGTTGCGATAATTTTCTCTTCCTGTTTGTTTGGCTGATAAGAACATTATCAAGCAATTCACACATGGAAGAATATGAGACCATGATCCATATTTAATTAATTGTTAGTCTTATAACACTATTTTTATATTCAACAATCTTAAACACTGTTCCTTATTTTTTTTTAATCTGTTTATGTACTGTTTTCGGCGAATCAAACGAGAGGTTTGATTTCCTTCAGAAAATTTGTTTTCACGGGATACTTGTGCCTTATCTGAGCAGCTCATGTTGGAAATACATTGTCGTCATTCGCTATCTTATCGCAATATGTACCTGTCGTTAGTTTACTATGATAAAATTGATAAAGTTGAGAAAATGATTCATAAAACCTTTTGATGTTTGGGCCTTTAAATCTTAGTCCTTCTTTTCAGCCTATTGTATTGCCGAGAAGGAACAAATACCCAGTTAATGATAAAAAGGCTTTTGCATCCACAGAAAACGTGTAGTTTTTTGGTCCCTATAACAGAGCCCTTTTACCTAATCTACCCATGTAAAATCCGTAAAACATCCTGGTCATGATTCATGATCTATGTAAGTCATATCGGCTTAGAGAATACATAACTAAACATATCGGTTATTGTCCTGTAACCCAATTGAATTTCACTTTCATAGTTTCCTAATTTGCATCTTGTAATACCTACTTTGTAAGTTCAATCTTGAGCCCTTTTCAAGAAACAGCGTTCATTCCGATTTGTTATATTTTTAATGCTCATTCATGCAGTGGTTGTTGCTCTGGTTTTTCCTCCTTACAATGAAACTATCTTTATTTGTTTGAGAAATGTTCCTCAGTTTTATTTCGTAAGAACAGATGGATGCGTCCGCGCCGAGCTGGCGCCGGTGCTTGAAGTTCGATTGGGTTCGATACAATTATATCGATAATCGGTAATGGTTGGTGCTGGGTTGCTGGTAGACTGGCGCCGGGACCATTATTGTCACGTTACGTTTTCAGTTGCGCACATGATGGACTCGTGTACCAGCCTCGAAGCACTAATGAAAGATTTAAAATTGTTATTGGCAGGGCATTACTTCAAGGTGGCGGGGCTTGCGTCAGTGTTGTAGTGTGTAATACTCCTCAGAAAACAACGAAGATTATTGACAAGAAAATACAAATGCAAATCATCAAGATCCAACTGCATATGACTAATTATGCCAAGTCTCTTAAGAATATTTGGATTTTCCGAGTAGTAGTTACCTAATTATATTCTTAATTCGGTGTAGTTGTTATGCCTGCACGTGACTCCATCCCTACTTGGAGGATATTGCGCCATCTACGTCAGTTTCCCAGCGATCACAGATATTATGGGCAGGTAATGACGAAAGCACGGTAGTAGGGACAGTCGTAGAGCCATTTAGTAATTTTAGATGGCGGTTTAGAATATTAGTGAACATACAGTGTTGCTTTGTAAATAAATACACGTTGTGATTTATCTGTGTTACGTGTGCGCGGTTCGTTAGCGTCAGGACTGCCAACGCGGAAGGCCTGCGTGTTACATCTGCAACGACGCACTTCATAAGCTCCCTTAAAATATTGATATTTTGAATATCAAAGGCATTAATTTAGCGTGCGGCTTGGCGCTGGTGGCAGCGTGGCCGGCGGCCGCGGGAGCACGCACGCGCCGCCAGGGGCCGGCGCAAGCGGAGCGTCCCTTCCGCGTCGGTAAATAGACGTGCACGTCGTCGTTTCTTAATTGCACGCTGGGACCGATGCTTTATAAGCTCCATAACGTCCGTCGGCGTATGTCTCGCCTGCGAAATGTTTGCTTTAATTATTATTGGAATGGAGGGTAATTCTCTGTGGTTTTGTTCGGCTAGACTTGGCGATGTTCCGAAACGGGTAGCGATGCAAATTGCCTTGGCGGACGCCCAACGCGGCGCTATCAGCTCACCAGCTTTACTGGCCAGATACAGCGCGCTTTTGGTTAACTGTTGACCTGTCTGAACCGTTCCTAAACAACAAACCTGTTATCAATTAACTCAATCTTTTTTGGTAAATATCACTCAGGTTTTATACATGCACACTTGCTATTCTATTGAATCATTTCACCACTGTCGTATATCTTATGCCAAATTCAGCAAACACAAAATGTATTATTCCTTTCACGAAACACAATTTTGGGAACTGTCAATAACTCTGATTACTATACAATAGGCAAATTAACCGAACCTCAAACAATATATTTCCTTTTAAGTTGCATCCTTTGAATCTTAATAAGAGAAACTTGTCGTGGTGAATACAAAACTCATCTTTGCACGAAAAATAAAAGTAGCTGCAGTTCATTCAACTTGATTTGAGCGTCATTCTCTTTCTACCATTCTGTAGGCTTGGGAAATCTAAGTTTAGTGTGGTACTGGTTTTAGGACTTTTGAGTGTTGTAAGTAGATACAAGTGTTGAATATTCTGTCAGATGTCCGTATTACATTAGGTCTAGTAAGTAAGACTAGCCTGTTTATCTCATTCAAGAATAAGATCTATTAAGGTGAGGTGGGGTAAGAGGAACATACTTCATTTTCAGGAAAATATTTTGTGGTCTAGGAAGAACAGATAAAGTCTTACAAGATCTTTGAAACACACAAAACTTGCCTTTATGTTTTAGCTTCCCGTAGACAAAGTTTCATTGCGCTACTAATAGTTGTTACGACGATATTTGTGTAAATGTCCAAATTGTAAAAACGTCCCTCTTCCCCCTCAACTGGGGTAAGAGGGACAGTCGTTGTATTTCATACAGTTTAAGTTTGAATTTTAAATATTCGTTGCTAAATTCTCGTGAAGTTCTAGGTAGAACTGCTTCAGTCAATATTGAATCTTACTGTCGTTGAAATAAGGTCTCATTTAGAATGTAAATAAAGTATAATCCAATTCGGGGTAAGAGGAACATACAGGTTCGATCAGGGGTAACAAACTACCTGAGGCGGGTCCACCTGGACAGTGGACTGCGGTTGGGACGGGAATTGCGGAGGAGTATTGCTCGCTTGCCCGCGAAACCCGTCCTTGCCGAGGTGAAGGGACATCGTGGTAGGTTTTAGTCGGTAGTGGAGTCCCATTAGCTCCGAGCCCGACATACCCCGCTGCCCCCCCCGGGGAGAGTGCGGGGATGCGTAAATGCATTTCCTCCACGAAAAAAAAAAAAAAAAAAGGGGTAACAAACTAAAAATAACTGGACCAGTGATATTTCTTTAGCTATTTAATCTCATACAAAAACATACAAAAAATAAAATTAAACAGTCTTATACCTTTTCCTTAGCTCATTACATAAAAAAAAAACAATGGCCCTATGAATGAGATCAATGTTCTTTGCTTATTTAGTAAACATACAAAAAATAAAATTAAACAGTCTCAAACCTTTTTCTTTTCCTTACATGAAAAAAAAAACAATGGCACTATGAACGAGATCAATATTGCGAATTAGTCTTATAAAATTCTTAACTTCAAAAATCAATTATATTGCCGTATGGCATTCCTCATCAGTGTATGAAAGTTTATTACACAGTAAGTGCTTATGCAAATAAACACAACATTAAAAAGATATTTAAGAAAAATATAAGTGATCTTCCTCAGGTAAAATAAATTCTTTGGAATTAGTAAGGTTTTGAGATAAGTGAACTTTCTTCACTATTGAGTATTCTAAAACAGTATCACGATCTACTTGTTTGGTGAGTTTAAATTTCAACGGGTTTTTGTAAGTTTTGTAAAAGTTCAAAATGTTTGTCTTCCCTGCCATGGGGTAAGAGAAACATATGTTCCTCTTTCCCCGTCAATAGTGACCCTCTTACCCCAGCTAATGTTTTTTGACGTTAGAATTTACAAGTGAAAGAAATTCGTATTATTATTGGTTTTTAATCTAAAATAACTAATAAAACACAATACTTATAGTTTTCACGCTGTATATTCACCATGAAATTATTTGTATCAGTCTTTTTTGAAGTAATTATTCACTTGCAAAATAACGCGTCAAATTTGTGCTAGTCGAATTCACAACTATCTGACGTTTACTCATTTTTTGCGGCTCTTGACTAACGTAGCGACATCTAGTTATAACCGTTGAAACTAATTCGACTTTTCTGTTTTATTGACGGAGAGCTTAAAGTGATAAACGCTTTAGTTTACTAGTTATGGACTCGTGACCCTCTTGCCCCGCTGACCCTCTTACCCCACCTCACCTTAAAGACTATTTTTTTAAACAAGAACTATGAATATATGTGGCTCGATCTGATGTAGCCAAACAGTACAATTTTTTAAACAGTTGACCAAATCCCCAAAAATCTGCATCAGACTCTGACTGACGATAACTGCGTCAACCTGTTGTCAAACAAACTACTTAAACTTTCGGAACAGGCGACGAGGTGTACCGAGAAAACGGTGATAGCACGATCACATGCACAACAAGTAGACTTATCGCAGTATGCTCATTGCGATAACATTAAAACACAGCTCAGTATCGCTTTGGTATCGCCTTCCGAGAAGTCGGCCAGCCCGCCGAGGCGACAGGTAGCTTGCCTAACGGAACTGCGGCTAACGACGACTCACCCAAGAGACGCCTCATACAATACAATACAACCTGTGAGGATGCCACATCACTAACTACTAAAATTGGGTATGCTAGCTATGTGAGGGTGCACAGGTAAACTACCCACGAAAACACGTTCGCCGAAGTTAAAATCAGCTTGAAACGCATCATTATATAATTTTGTTGGAGATCGAACATCAAAACTCAAGTATTAAATACACTCGAACTAAATATATTGGACTGCTTCAGCACATAGAACAATCTTTTCCAGATCTAAGTAATATATCGCATTCAGATCAGATATTTGGTGCTGGTTGCTGATGGATACAATGGAACACAGAAAATGCTTAACATATGTCCATCGTCCGTACGCAATGTACGCATGCATGGCGATTAGTCCATTGTCGTGGACGTGTGAAAAGACTGGACTCTGATTGGTCCGCGCAGAACATACGGTCATTAAAAGGATTTGTTGGAGTTTGCAGACTGCAGAGGCTCTAGCTTGTACTGTCTATGCCACTGACAGAACAATTTTAGAACAAACTTGGATGCCGTTAATAACATTTACTTTCTCTTGGTTTTGTAATTAAAATCTAGCAACCATTATTAGTATTTAGCACGTTGAATGTGATTATATAATTGTTAAAGCCGCGTTGAAATTCAATATTTGGAGAAGTGTGTACGCATTGCGCTGCTGGAAGTTTCCAAACTTTGATGCATGAATAGTAATGAATACCAGCTACTAACTTGAACTTTTTAATAACTATCTTTCTAAGATTCTTCTTTATTCTTGAGATTTTCTATCTTTGTTTAAAACCAAATCCAAAATCTCGTTAAAGTTTTATAAATGTGGTTTTATATTGAAAATCGTATTTAGGTATTCCGAACTACACGAGTTGTAAGAAAGACGCATTTTGTTTATTACTTACTTAACCATTTCTAAAGATTTATATTATCACATCTGAAGTTAAATCATCACATTACTAGGCATAAAAGTCATCTCACGGAAATGTTTTATTTATCAGCCTGTACGTTCATCTAGGAAATAAGAACTTTATAGCGGTGTGTATAAGGAACATTAATAACGCGGAGTAATAGCAACAAGTTGCTCAGTTTCCACGCTCTGATTACTGGATGTTGGCTCGAGACAGCGTCTCTATCGCCACCAATCAGAAACCGAGCAGCGGGAGTGCTTTGAGAAATCGTTCTCATGATAACTCTGGCACTTACATGAACTAGGGAAAATAGAACTAATCAGTGCTCATAACAATGCATGTATAAGGTACTACTTGATTCGTCGAGGATCTGCATCGAATCTATCTTTGGCAAGTCTGTCTTTTCAATTGACATGGAAAAATCACAATCTCTACCCAAACGAATAATCTCAGAATGATTTCAGTTGGTATTTAATTATGATTTATTTTCGAAACCTTATCTTTAACTACATACTTATATTTCCACTTGTGAATAGCAACGGAAATGCGCTAGTGAATTCCTGTGTTAATCTTTTTAACACCAAGAATTTCAAGTGCCACCAAATTTCTTCCTATAAATAGAAGTTCACTTGAGGCTCCGCTGGAATTCCTCATCTTGACACAAGTGCTTCTAATTGACTATGTTTAGTTAGTGTGTGTTGTGCAGGCGAGGTGCGAGCTGCAGACGGTGCGGTGCCTTCAAGGGCAGGTCTGGATGCAACAACACCGAGGCCTGTACTGCTTGTGGACACAGTTGGCTTTCATCGGCTTGTGTCATCGGTATTAATGTTTCCAATAATACTTGCGATGGTCAATAAAACTTCTCGTCGCGATAAATAGACACACAAGAGTTATTCAGGCCGTTGGACCACACCGGTCGAGCTTCCACGACTCTATCTTTAGTATTAATAACTGACGTATGCTGATCGTTAAAGTTTAAAATAACGAATGCCGACTCACATATTAATATGAAATTTATTTTTATTAGGTAACGCAATGGCTCGCGTTTCGAGATCATTGCGATTAAGTAGATCCTATAGAGAAAGTTATTTTGTTCGAACGGATTCAGAAGCTTCCTTTATATTGTGCTTTTTCGACCCAATTCATAGGGGACATAACATCGTATTCTGTGCTCATGGTGGCTATTGAGCAGTGTCAACCAGCTTAATTGTGAGATCAAAAGGGGTCAAGTGTGTTATATTGACAAGCGCCTTAGGGCCCACGTCATGCCTAAGAAAGGAGGCCAGAATTGTGCTCGTATTCTCATATCACCAGTCCGACACAATATATAACTATCTGTAGCTCGCAAATTAGGATTTCGTTTTGCGAGCTCCACGTGTAGGATATCTATTTCGCACATTTATCGGCTTACAGGGCATGAAAATGATTAATTAGTCTATTTTTTCAATGAATTGATAAAGTATTTGACACTGATTGAACAGAAGATACATTATCATCAAATACATGTATGTATTTGCACGATCAATGTTATGTTTCTAGAAGTAATACTCAGTATTGACATCATCTTCACAACACACTGTTCGGAGTCGAGGTGCCCTGGCTCCGGTATTGTATTGATGTGATTACTCATGTCATGTCACAGTACGGCGCGGCGGCGGCGGTGTTCGCTGACCGCCGATGCTCGTTTGTTTGCTACCGTGAGCGCCTTTATAGAATACTGATAAGTTTACTCATAATGAACTCATGTCGCTTTAGGTTATTGTTCTCATATGGCAATACCTCTACCAAGGCCGTTATACATGGCATGTTTGATTTGCGATTATGTAGTCGAGCTCTATTTACCGTGCGTTTGTCGTTTACCCAAGTTTTTAGTCACGATATTTGATTGCCTACTTATTCAAGTCTTTCCAAATTTGAAGGCAAGGTTGTTTTATTTATTTCTTGTAGAGCTGCTTCCAAGCTGGAATCCCAGCAGTAAATGACGTGGAAGCCTGGAAGGGTTGTTGTCGCGGGCCGCGGAGCTCGGTACGCTGGCGTCGGTCGGCGCGCGGCGGTGGAGGCGCCTCGTGCCGCCGTGTTTACGTCTAATTTTGGCGCTCGCGCCGCCGCCCGCCCCCGCGCGCCGCGCCGCCCATTGAACACGCCGCGCCACCACGCGCGCGCGGTTATTTCGGCCGGCGCAGGCGGCACCACGACGCCACGGTATATCCTCGCGCAAGTCCACGTCCTACTCAAATCCTTTTAATGTCCCTCGTATTTTTCATTTGACGCAAATTAACGCCATTTCTGGTGCATAAACGATGTTTTCATCGCTTTTCTAGACGATTTCTGAGTCAATTCTGCCGAGGTGACATATCATTCGCTCGGGAAAAATATACCAGTTGTTTCCCTTTGAAAACTCGAATCTTGGAACAGATCCAATTACTGCAGAAAACATAATCATGAACCACTTATTCGTAACTAATATTGTTCACCATTCATAATCGTCAAAGATTGACTTCAGTGCATTCTGATCACGATGCTAGAAAGAGAGCGAGTTAATTCATTTATCAAAGGTAACAACAGTATTGGAAATAATTAACTAATAATGAAATTATAGATTAATATCAAAAACGAAGAATAGCATTTAAATTTTAATTGGTGTAGTGTTGTCTGATGGAAGCTCAGGCCGGCGCTCGGCGGCTCTCGTAGGTTTTTCACCTCCTCGGCGCGCAGCTAACGAGCCCGTGTGATGTTGCCGCGGCGGAGGCTGCGCCCGCCTCTACTTCTCGGAATCGCTCCAGAGCCTGTACCCTCCCCCCGCCGCACCGCATCCTGCCTCCCTGCCTCACTCCTAATAATCGTATCGCGCGTCAACCACTTCACCAATACTTCATCTTGATTACTGATTGGCTAACAAAAGAGTTACAACTTACTTACCTACATATGTGCAGTATCGTGAAGTGCATGAAGTGTGTGTGGAAAGTTTCTGATAACAATATCATATAAATGTTTATATGTATTGCTATAGAAATCTGTTCATACATTAATGAATTAAGCGACATAATTGACCATTTAATTTTATTGAGCTTGATTTCGATTTTGCTATTTTAACAGATTAAGGACACAGATTTAAAAGGATAAGCCTATTTAATGAGATTATTTGACGATATTATCTTCACCGGACTCGTTATAAATAAGCAGAGAATACAGCCTAAGGTGCACGTTAATAGTATTATTACTGCGCGAGTATATCCTATCATCTCACAGAGCTTGACTAGCCCCATCTCCATCTCCGACCGCTTTCATGTTTGGATCGTTTTATTTTCTTTCCGTAGACACCTGAGTTGTTAGTAACAAAGGGATAGATTTTTTCTCTCGGGTCCGCCCTTCCTTTGAGTGGCTCGCCGCGATTCTCGGTAACGATGTGATTAGGTAGTAGTTTCCAAAGAGTCGGGACCGATCATTCAGTAATCTCCTATATCTCATGTCGACCACGGTCCGATCCGATACCCAGGGTTTTTATACAAGCTACTTTAAATCAAACACGTTTACAAAGCAACATAAAATGTGTTGCTTGCGAGGTTAAAATGGCTCTATTAAATTGAAACGAATTGCATATGTACAAAAAGTATTGCGAATAAAATATCCTCTAGACGTCACCGATCACACGTTAACATAATACCAACACACACACGTACGCTGTTTCCTCCAGTCAGCGTTGTGGAAGTAATTCCGCTGTAAACAATAATTAGAAATGGTAATGAATCACGTTACATTATTTAATTGAAAGCTAGTGCTTGTCACTCGGGTGGTAACTGTTATTGCGTTGTCGGTTGCTCTTTACAATCGTGGGAATGAAAGGTCATGGTACCTTGGGGGTTGTCAATTTGTTACACCTATCGCTATCATGCTGCGATGTAGGCCTTGAATTTGAGAACAATCGTATCTGGGTCGGTATTGGATGTTACGTAAATCACTTTTGCTCAGGTACCAATCTAGTGACATTTTGCATCTCTGGGCGAGGCTATAATTATTGTGTTCCCTTCTAGCTTTGGCATTTCACAACTATTTAGCAACTTAGGTTTTGCAAATGGAGCTATATAATAGCTGCTGTAAAATATAAATAGGTATATAAATACTCCGGGACATTGCACTCATCGCCATCTAGCCCCACACTAAGCAAACGCTTGTGTCGTGGGTACTAGATATGATCATAGATTCATTCATTGTAATGATTCATTCTGCTATTACCAATTACCTTCGTCAAATTATTGGAATATTTTCTTCCTAACCCTAAATCGATGCGTAGGAAGATATTTCAGTTTAAATTATAAGTCAACTTTGCAAACAATGGGATTTAATATTCGCTTATGGATAGTATTTATTTTTAATCCGAATATTAAGTATGTTGCTTGACATTTAAATCTTGCAGCACTCCGTGACCTATTAAGCGTGATTTGAATAAATTACGTGCACGTTTTATTTTGTTCTTTGAAATGAAAACGGATCCGAAAATGAGATTTACCTGGCGCTCGAGTTTATCCTGTTGCATCAATGACGGTGTGGAGCCGTGCACAGGAGAGTTCAAGGACCGCCAAGTCATTTAGTAGCCAGGTACAAGGCGGGTGCTTGGAGCTGCCGCCTTTACACCCATTTCAACCGAGCTTGCGTGTGGCAAATGATCTTTCGGTGTCTTGTACCGTGCGTGTCGAGCCTTGAATAACGTTTGCAAATTGTTACATGTCAGAATTATAGCAGCTTTTGATCCGAAATGTTCGTATTGTCAAGTCCAATCTACACGACCCATATGGTATCTAAATTATAGCCAAGGCTTTCTGCATATCGTGCCTCAGGCTTCGGATTTGGAAGATTTGCATGGAATTTTCCGTAATAAATAATATACATGTACGTTTCATACGTGGTCACAAGTCTTAACAATAAATCACGACAATAGCCTTTGTAACCAAATTACTAAACTTCTAGTTTGTGTTGTAGGTACATCGAATCTTTAACAAATCCTAATGCACAGTAAAATAGACCGTTTTCTGAAGAATGAAGAAGACGATTTATGTTCAATTTTGATCGTATCGAATGATGTGATGAGGTAACGTAATGATAGCGAGGAATACGTAAGAGTAAGCGAGAAACTGGGAGGTGTCTCGAGAAAGAACAGGATGCATACACAAACACTCGGAGGTCCAAAGTCCGCGACCGCAGCCGACCGGTGCGCCGCGCCGTGCGGTGCATTCAGAGACGAGCTTCTTGTAAAATAGATCCACAAATTACAAAATGACACGTCAAACATTTTTGGTTGTTTTCATTTACATCGTCAAATAAAATTAAAGTAACTGTAAACAAATATTCTGTTTCACATAATGACACATGAAAGCTTAAGTAATTTAGTCCAAAATAGGCATATGTCTGTCCAGTTGAGCGCATTAACTGTTTAGTTCCTGCCGACTTCCAGTTCCGGTAGCGGTGTGTTCTGTGTTGAGCGAATGACGCCGCATTGCAACCATTAGAGCTTCCTGTGTGTGTCCATAGAGAGCGCTCGCTCTGCGGCCAGCCAACCACCCAACCACCATATGAATGGGAAGCGCGTACTGCACAATGAAGTTACTCGTGCCAGATTGACTTCCGTTGGCGCTACAGTCGCCGGACACATGCTCCGTGTTCTGCCTTTTTCAACGATTAACGTCTAATTATAGGGCACAGCTCTGTATAGTCTTGTGACTCATCTCGTACATTCGTCTAAAATATCCCTTACGAAAACTCAACATGTACGTATGTTGTCCTTTTGATTCTTTGAATAAGAACCATTCAACATTTCATTTGCATTGACCTCTTTAATATGTTATTACTTTTGATATTACTAACAGTCTAACGTATTAAATGACGAGGACAGTTCACAGTTCAAGAAACAGACTTCAACAAACAGGCAAAATTACGTCATGGTTGTATCACCCGTTGATTGCATTTAATGGACCCGGGAAACTCGGGCGCTCGTTGTGATTTGTCTATTCATTCACAAGAATACACACACCTACAGATACATTTATTCAGATCTGTGGTTACAGAGCTTTAAATTATTGCTGAGTTGTATCACATACTTTGTTGTTTGTGTAAATAAAATCAAATCGGCTGTTTAGTATATATTACCCGAATTTATATATAGTCACTGGGTTAGTTCAAAGAGGTCAAGATTCAATTAATTTAGTGCGGTAACGCGTGCGGCGTAGTATTTCATCTAGTTGCTTTCTAAAGTTAGCTAGTACGTGTAGGTAACCTCTGGCGGCGAGAGGCAGACCACCGCGGCAAGGCCGCCCGGTACCGCCGCCGTCTCCGGCCGACGTACTCACTGCGCCCGCGCAGCTTGCGTCTCAGTGCTTACGGACTCGCTCACAACAAAGCTTTTATCACTATCGGTAACAGATATTAATTGAAAGTACGAAATCTTCCGTTTACATTTAGAATACGCTTTTAGTTTTTAAATTATTTGATGAATGTCACGTCTTATACGTGTAGATTGGAGAAAATAACAAAGGACTAATCCGCTCTACCCTATGTGCAAATCAATTGTAAGGCTTTTAAACTCGGTATGAAATGAAATTGGTTAAAAACTAGGCACTCCGCAATTGGAATAAAGGTGATTATTGTATCCGTATACTGCAGTTTAATGATGTTCCTGTATTTAGTATCGAAATTGATTGGCTCACTACAAATACATTGGAGATTTATCGACTCCTTTCACTTTTATTTACGGTTTCTCTTTTCAAATGAAAGTAAATCTGTACATACACGAATGATTACTATGTATTACGAGGTGCTGAAACTGCAGGCGGCGGCGCCACGCCAGTTCCCGCCGTCAACAAGGAAAGATACGACTGATTTATGTTTTGCAGCTCCAACACATCAAAAGTTAAATCGGCGCAGGCGGCTGCGTTGGCGTCGTTACTCTCCGGCCATACTACGCTTCATCTCTCAGCTCTGTACTGTAGCTGTAGCGTGGATGCTGCTTATAGCCTCTGTGACATTTGCTATAATTCATCATTCCCTTGCAAGCGAGCTCTGTCAATATTGTGGAGCTTCGCACCGCCTCAGCCGTAGATAAAATCAACGACCGGAAGTCGATGCGTCATTAGTACGTTTTCGTCCACCGGCTGTTTGTGTGAGTATATTGCTTTGGCCGCGCGTATTGTAGATTCGCGGATAAAACGGTTTTGTAATGCTATCGAAATCTGATTATAGAGCAGCTAAGGAATTTTACATGAAAAAAATATGTTCCATATGCTCGCGTAAAGGCAGATTAACTGACATGTCTGTTCATTTGTTTGATGCATGTAGTGGCCGCACGTTTCTCTAACGCTTGTATAGTGTTACTGATTATTCGTGTGTGCGTTTATTTACGTACGCGAGCGCCGACTCGTCCGAGATTCAAATTTAGAATGCCGTCTCCGCCATGTTGTTCTCAGTGAAAAACCTACGATCCATCGTGTGGAACTGTCACGGAGATAGCGCCTGTTGAATCATGTCCCCTCAAAACATTGGCCATTTATTTAGCCCCAAAATAGTAAAAAACCCATCGTTCATTTCGTTTTGGAAATTGGAAGTTATGAAAACACACACCAAATGTAAAGCGAAGAGTCGTTAATCTGGCCGCTCATTTTGTAGGTATACTCGTATATTTTGTTAGTTAGTAAAACGTAAGTGTATTCATGTGAATGAATGAGTCACGCCCTGAGTTGGTCCGGTTCAGTTATCTGTAAGATTGTTTCAAACCGACGAACTTGGGATTCGTCTAAACATCAAACGCTTGATGTATTTTTGTTTATGTGCTGCAATTTATTTATCGCTTTGCGCCTATAAATAACTGTAATACGTTTATTTTTGTTGAACTTTACGCATCTATTTAAATTTAAGTCTGCTTTACCGGATTAGTTTTGCCATGTATTACAGAATTTGGACTAAATCTGGTTTTATTAACATATTTGGGTCATAATTCATTATACGATGAAGCCGGTTTTAGTGTTAAATTAAGGATAACAACTGCTTTAATTATTTAAATATGGCACCAATTGATTATCAAGTCTATGGTACTTGTGACCCGTACACGGGTACCACTGAGGCTAGCTAGCAGCCTTATATATGTGGACATGCGCGTGCGCATCCTATTGTGTACCTTACAGCTTACTGTTTACTTGGTCGCTCGTTGTTGACGAAACGACACACTTCAGTTAACGGGACTAGCATACTGTTTATGCCCCATCTATTGCATTGCATTTACAAAGAAACAATTTGCATGTCAATATTGTGGTGATACGTGGCGATTTCCACATTAGTCAGCTTGTGGATTGGTAATTTACCCTGTTTGTGTGCACCTGTCTACATTTTATTCATGACAAGGTGTCCTCTCAATAGGGCGTTTTGTAGTAATTGCCCTCTCTTAGTTTAATTTAAGTGATATAACGGATATGCATTGCATATTTTAATAGTCTATGTTATAACTGAAGAGTTTTTAGAAACTAAAATAATTAACATGTTTTGTTAAGGTAAAAGCCCCTTATACGCACAAATATTACAGAGCGAGCAAGTTACTTTATTTTATACTGTGTAATTATAACAATAATGATAAGGAAAATAATGTGGAACATTTCCAGATTTCCATATGTAGGTAGTACCTATTAACCCATTCATAAGAAAGGATTACTATGTGCCGTTATGTAGGTAAATCCTTACCCATAAAATGTATGTGATAACCGAGTCTGAATATGTTGCTACGAGTAGGTACCTACGTTTAGCACTTATCATTAATTGGACGAGTTGTTTGTTTTCCACCTTTTGATTACACCTCGCAGTCGTAACAGTGTAACCGCGCAATCCTCGCCATTACGTAATCAATACGAGAGTAAATAAAGCTGATTTACATCGATTCTAGTGGAGTTTATGCGCTCTGTTCATTGTGTTGTCTGCAGTTTAGTTGCTCGTACGTGTAAAAGCGGGAAAATTACGCACCAGACGAGGATGTGCGTCCGAGATGACGCGCATCCGGTGCCCGCCAGCGCCATCTTTGGAGCGATACCCGTCTGTGCGGATTGTGCCCGATTTAACTAGCTCATCGAGTTATTAACTTAGCGTGCATCCTGGACGTGGGCACCAGCATCCGACTGCCTCTCGTGCCCTACATCCTCCGGGACACGCCATACGATGCCATCGCCCATCTCACATTTTGATACTGGTCATGATTACAACTCTTTGTTTAACCTTTACCTTGCCCAGCTTAGGACATGGAACTTTAATATTGGCTACTGAATGAGATCTTCTAAGAATCCGCGATTCTATTCAATGATCATAGTTATTTTAATGTTTATGCCACGCCGCCGATGGACGCGATGCCAACTTTATTTTCCGTTTAATTGAAACACGAAGCGTTTCACTGAATTCGTCATTACATTACATGCGTGATTCTGTTTACACTGCATGTTTTGTTTGCACTCAGCGATCACGTTGTTTCTCTGTACAAGTCGAACGATTTTCAAGAAGAAAGAAGAAAAAGATTACTTTTGTCGTATTTAAAAGTCCTACAGTAAACTATAATTGCGTAAAACTGATAGCCTCGATAGGTAAAACTTCAGATAACATCGCTCCTTCACAATCTTGGTATTGAAACCCTTGTCGAACCAGTATTCAGTGAGGTTTGGACTTAAAATATGCAAATGAATAATGTCAACACAACATGGCTATTGGAGGTACTAAGTTGCATTGTAAGTGTACAAGTAGCAGATCAGTGGTGTCTAGAGACAGCGGCGCAGAGCCGACAATCCGCTGATTGTGCAACACTGGAAGGCCTTCGAGCAGAGAAATGGCGTGTGGTTTCTTAATGCGGCTGTCATCTGGCTGGGATTGTTCACTGATTATTATTTAAATTCATACTGTTGTGTCACGTAGCGCTACTTGCCTATTTGCAAAATGCAGCGGTTTACTGACAAAATGTGGGAAATTAACCTTTACCACATTGTGTTGCGCCGTGAGCTTCACCTGTGTGGTACCTATTAGAGCGACTTAAGAATGAACTTGGCGTCATGAATAAATCATATTTCAATACTTATTGACGTTAATCCGAGTTGTTTCTAATTTGGATGACTAACGCTGACCAGGTGTTCGTCAACGTTGCCAATTTCGAAGCGAGGTTTCCTAGAACAAATGCTCTTGACAACCATTCACGTGTATTCCAATAACTAGATCGTAAACAAATTTGTTGGATGAAAGTGATGATTTGTGTGTAATGCTTTTCATTCAGAAATTATATTTCGTATTCGATACTGAATGACAAGATGACTAACTCAATGAGCTATAATCACGCCTTACCTTATCCTGCACAAGTGACATGCAATCCAGTGTTTTTAATTTCATAACTCAGCGTGACTCTGCTCTATATTTCTTGCGTGAGAAAAGAGGGAAAGTAAATTTTCACAGGTCAATTATAATGTATGTGTTGTTGTTTGTCAGCGAGCTGGTTGTTATTATGCAAACTGAGTGTGACATCCCTGCGCGGTTGCGCGGGCGCATACTGTAATTACACACCTGTCCGCCCCCTCCCCCTCCGCGCCTGTCGGCTGATTACTTACTGAAGTGGCGTGATTCAAGCCATGAAACATGTTACAAGTACTAGCTATAACGAGGCACTTCTAGGGTGTTCTAGGAGCACCAGACAATACCCCGTCGAGTTCAAAAGTAAATATCCATTGAACTTCGAACAATAAAGGTAGCTTATGCAATCTTTTGTTGATGTTCCAGTTACTGTATGTTTTTGCTACAGAAACCCGTTAGAAATTGCGTGATTTTCCTTGGATCAGTAGATCAATCGATTGTTTACTGGAGTCGCTGTATTGCTGTAAGCTAATTTCGTGCTCGTGCCCCGATCTGATATACTTACTAATTTGTATGTTTGTAATTAAATTAAGTAAAGAACTTTGATTTTAGAAATATGATATACTTAGCACAAATTTAAAAGTTTTTTGGATAACCTTGTGTGTACTGTGCACATATATACCTACGAACGTAGAGAAAACAACTAGTCTAGAAAGAATACACACAACTAATACACTGCAGGCAGAAGTTTCGCCTTGTAAGTGCGCACAATGAGTCAGGTGACTCAGGTGTTTTCTTGGGTGGTCCGATCCCATCTGCGGTGCAAGTTAAAGGTTATCCGTTTCTGAGAACGTAATAACGAATTAAAGTATGGTGATAAGCGTCGCTGCAGGTGCAAAGAGGCAGGTGGAAGTAGCCTCGTGACATCGCCACAGCTGATATCGCCGCGGCCAAGTTCATTACCGCACCGTACACCATCGATCCGTTCCGGTGCCCCTATCCGCTTTCCATTGCATTTCGCCCTTATGCTTCATTTCTCACGCTTCCAATCGCTTTGAGATTTATTTTATACGCATTCTTCAACATCACACACTTCAACTTCCGAGTTGATTGATCAAATATTTCTGGTCTGTGCTCAAGACATGTACCTACACATGAGAAGTTAAAATCTTCCTGTAATGCTTTCATTGCCTTCCAATAGATTTCTCCAAGTCGTGAGTCTGCGCCGGACGGATCACACACGCCGCGTTAATCACCTCCGTCATAATGATCAACGTTTATGATTAAATCTGCTGTAGAAAAACGAGTATATCGGAGAGAGGGTTGCACGAGCGGCCCGGTGAGCGAGCCCGCGTCTGCCTACTTTCCGTGTAAAGAAAGTAAAAGAGTCATTGATCATGGCGGCTACTCACTGGGTCGCGTACATTGCGCGTCCGGTTTGTCTACAAATTGGTTACATTGACCGCTAAGTGGGAAGATTCGGCTCACACGGTGCCGATGTCGCTAACGGGTTCGTGATGAACCTTTCGTCATCGCATCATTGCGTGTCCTTTTGTGCAGAACGCGCCGAAACGAGGAAACTTCCTCGAAAATAATTACGGCCAGCCGGTTCACAAAGACGGGGCCGGTTTCTTTAAACGTATTAATTTTAAAATTGGATACATAATTACTTAGTTAAATATCAAGATATATATACCTACTATAGTGGTTCTGATTGATTTATGTGGATAGCAAAAACTAGAACAGATATATTTAATTTGGTAATTGTAGGTGTCCTTCCGTAGGCGGAAGTTAAAGTGCACGACCTACGTCGCCATTGCTTTAAAATGTCACGGAACATCTACTGCTTGTTCCTGGACTCCTTCATATAACATTATATATTTGTGTATCAACTACTTAACATATTAGCATTAGATAAGATATTGAATCAGGCGTTACTTTGCGGAAATCCATAATACTAGTAACTGAAACTTTCGGACCGACGTTCGAGGAGTCAACACGTCCTGAAGATGCCTCGTGGAGAGGCGAAACACGTGTCGACGAGAATATCTTGCCGAAGGAGAACAACAAAGCTTCAAGACACAAGGTGCGGTGTTGGTAAGATCTTGAGATCCACGGAGGCCACGTTGGTTAGGAGGTGAGGTGTGGCGGTGGTATATGGAGGAACACACCTAAAAACTATCAAGTCTGTTGTTTGATGTCGGTTAAGGAGCAGTCGCAGCTGAAAAACACTACACATTTCTCCAGAGTTTCAGATATTAGCATTACCATTCATAGCGACATGAGTAATATAAGCCAATTCCACATGAATTGAAGAACGAATACTTGATAATTTTACTATTCTATTCTACGCTCTTGAGGCCCGGGAAAAAGTATGCGCCCGCATCCCATGATTGCTTGATTTTGGTAAAGTTTGAGGACTCTCCCATACTAATACAGTTTTTGCTAGCCCCCTTTTTGCATTAATAAATTACATCATAGTTCTATTTGGACTTTGTATTGTAAGCTATACCTATATAGTTGTATCTAACAGCATCTCTCCGTTGTTTCCAGTCACATAACAAAGACGACGACGTGGGAGGACCCCCGCAAGTCACTGGCCGCGCAGGCGGTGGCGGCGGGCTCCCAGCACCAGAGCACAGACACGCTGCTGTCGCAGGCCGCCGCCCGGGCCTCGCTCACCACGTCACCTGGTATGCATAACTATATTATATACTAGAGACCGCGCGCGGCTTCGCTCGCATTAAGAAGTAAAACTTGCATCCTCTCTTTTCTCTCTCTATTTCCAAAATCCTTTCTTAGCGGATGCCTACGTCATAACATCTATCTTCATTTCAAAATTTTAGCCCAATCCGCCCAGTGGTTTTGGCTGTGCGTTGATAGATCACTATATCAGTCAGTCAGTCACTTTGAGTTTTATGTATTTAGACTAGTGGACGCCCGCGGCTTCAATCGCATTATTTCGGAATAAAAAGTAGCATGAGTACCTCATACTTCCTACATACAAACAATAGTATAATCAGACATTTTTGACAAATTCACTGATAAACAGACAAAGAAATGTTCAAACTGTTTCCTTTCTTCATTAGTTTTATTTAATGAGGTGCCTATGTATGAAGGTATGTATATCCTATGTATGTATTATTTATTTACGTCAGTAACATGTCCATAATAGTTTTATATCCGGACTACAAGGAGGTAAATAAATAATATAAAAGGCAAAGTTAATCCAAGTGGGGTTTCCCATACAATATTTTATAGTATTATTATACTATAGGGACATTCAATAAAGTAGTACCTACACATAACTGTTTCATCCGATGGACGGCGGTTAGTAATTCCCAATTATCTAATAATTATCCTTCCATTCACAAGGAAAATTAATTAATTCATTCCCTTAATACATAAATAAGGCTATAATAGTACCTACCTAATGATTGTTAAATATGGATACTACCAACACCAAGACTTATTTGTGATACCATCACAAAGTAGGAGTAACGTTATTCTTATTTTGACGTAGAAATCATCGTCATTCTATGTGTATTGTGCTGTATGATCTGTTTGACCCATGGAAAAACAATGTGGTTTATTTGAATAAATACTAGTTTTCCCTAAACTGCGAACATAAACCGAGATAGAAGCCGCGTCCACGCCTCGATCCCGTTTCACGTGATCTAATTGGCCACAGAGCCGGGTTTAAAATTATCATGGAACTAAAATAAAAACAAGTAAATAACCCGAATTCTAAAACTGATTTTATGACGGGAATTAACGCGTTGTTTCCGTCGGTCGATGCGAGATGAGCGTTGAAAGGTGTTCGGAAAATACATGTTTGTGGCGGTGGCGCCGCTCGGCCCTGACTGCTTCCAGAGCTGCGACACGACCACCACGTCACAACGCCACATCTCTCCCTCATTAAAACATTTCAACTTATTCTTTTGTCAGCCGAATGACGACACCAGACGTGCCAGCGAGGAGTTTATCTTGTTTATTCTGACAAAACTTGCGTGCGACGCGACGATACCACTAAATCCGTATTGCCACATTGTTACGCATTATGCATGTCAGACCACAATAAACTCAGTGTGATGTGGTATCCTGCAACGACAACGCTAATTTTAACCGAACTGGTTCTGATGAAGGAAAAGGTATAAAGAGATCCACGAATTGTGTTTGCAATGAAATGCTATTACGATCTTCTGGCTTGATTTAGGAGTCATATTAATCGCTGGCACCATTACAGATAGTGATGCTTATCACTTTGTGAATGAAACTTATCGGATATAAATAAGTGTATGACTGAACATATTGGAAAGTCCAACCGGAAAATGAGCAATGAAGTGTTATTTTTGGATTGACAACATAATGTTTGTGTCGGACGTGTCTGGTCACCTATTTAAGGCGCGTAGTCCCTGTAAGAGTGCGATAGAGGAGTAAAGTACGTGAGGTTGTCACGTAATCGTATTAAGGCGTAGGTCTGGTGGCGCCACCGACGCACCGCAAACCGCAGCCCCTGCCTGCAGCTAACGACTCCATACCAACTTGACGCCGCATTAGGACGAAAGAATTACATCATATCAGATATGGAGATCACGAGAGCGGCTGCTTCGCAGTCGGAGATCTCTATACATCTTATACACTTCAGGAGGTTGAGTGAACAGTTACGTATGGGATACACATAAATTAGAAGTCTCTAGTTTACTGCATCTGTGGCTCCAGGCCACTATCTCCTCGGTACAAGCATGTATGTAGATCAGGTGACAATACAAATAATCATGTTTTCACAGCGCGTTCCTCGTTAATCTGATGTCGCGATAACGCAGTTCTTACAGGCGCTGGAATACCTGGCGCATGACGATATGTACCTGAATTAGCACATGACTTTAACATGCACCATCATCATCAGCCACAGTCACTGGCCCTGTCTCATTGCTGGCTATATGTAGGCCTCTCTTTGAACGTAACACGTCGATTGTGGTCTCAAAAAATATATACATATAGTGTGTATAAAATACAAGTCATACATTACAAGTGTCTATGTAAGTGTAAGTTCAAGTCGAGAGTAAATTGGTTTCTTCTAGGCAAGCGCGCTAAATCGTAGACTATAACGTTGCTTAACATCAGGCAAGTTGTAGTCAAGCGTAAGCCTATATCATGTAAATAAAAAAAAAATGTGTGTTTCTCTTAGCTATTTGAGATACACTAACATACACTTATATATGTATAAGGGTGATAATTTCATTTTTTACGCCAGAACAGACTGACAAGACTACAAACCACCATATTTTTTTAAGGATGGTAGGTAGTTACTTTAAATTTAAAAAAAAACGATACAGTCAAAGTAATCACGAAATAACGTAATCAAAACCGCTGGTATCCACAAGTTACCAGTATTGATTATGTGATACTATAAAGCAATTAATCAGCATAATAAATACCTGCGCGTTTCTCGGTATAGATATTTAGTTGCCTAAGCCTTTGTGTGAATTGTGACCGGTTAGCTAATTACGGAATGGAGAGGTTGGCTTAATTACTTATTATATGCAAGTGTCGTTAAACATAATGGCATTAAACTAGAATACTTATTGCATTGCCACAGCCCACTTTCACTTCGCTTATTGCCAGAATTGGATTTTACGTTACATTACAGGCGTAATTAACCTTCGACCATACAGTGTCGTTTATGCGGATGTTGCTTCCTGAGACCTGGTCAAGTGATTGACTATCCATTAATAAAAAAACACATAGATAAATGTTCCGTGGAATGACCTGGGCGGCCACCACGATAGTATCTGCACTAGAGAACTCCCCTAGTGAATTAATTCTGCGGGGGAGTCACGACCCTCAGTCATGAGAAAATACGACTCAAGAGAGACAAGAGAGATAAATGTATGTGCGTGTATTTGCAAGTGCAGAATTTGTCACAATTGGGCTGACGTACCATTTTTGTCACCAAAGATTTTTTATATGTAATATATTATCGCCCATTACTTTTGAAACATGTTTCGAGACTACTAAGACCAAAAGAACCTTGAATTCTAATAAGTTTGTATATTTGGCACTATTATCAAGAAACATACAAAACAGATGTTCCAATACAATGGAAGTGGGTAGTGATACCTAGCTAGATACATAGATAGGTATAGTAGTAGCGTTGTGTTGATCGGTGATGTAAGCGGGTGGCCGGTCGCCGTCCACCGCTGTTGAGTAATGGCCATTGTAAATAATGTGTAATTAGTAATTACACACTCCCTGCACTCACAAAAACTCCTAATAAAGAAACTATCTCCCCGCGCGATCGCTCCACCACCTTGCTCAACTCACCTGTCGCTACCCAGTACACCAACTACACCGTGCTAACCAAAACTCGTTATCATTTGCATTCTAATGGTAATAAAATGTATCATCCGAAGCTGTGATCTCGTGCCATCGTTGCATGTTGTGTATATACGAGATCCCAGAACAAGATCCATCCGTTGGATCTCATTCATGTTTGTGTCGCGCATGATTCAAGAGCTATTTCTATCCGGCAGTAGGTAGATGGTTTTACTAATGACGGTGATATTGACGTCCAATTAGGCCCGCGCCGGCCGCGTTGTTTATGAATGATCTGTTGTTTGCCTGTGCCCTGCTTGTGTCCTGCGCGGCGCGTGCTGTAGCTCGGCTGACTCACGGCGGGGCTGCGCGGGCGCACGTCTGGCGCCGACGTTTCTTGGAACGAGCTCTCGCTGACCTTCCCGATGTCCACCGATAGCCGTCACGTGCGCGTACGTCTTAGTTCATAATCCACTTGCAACTAATCGCTGTTGAGAGGATCACGGTAACGCTATGCCCGTGGGTTCAATACTCTCATTGATTGGGTACCTCTGATTGGTTTCAGCAGCGAAGAGTACAAGTAGTAACACCCCGACGGATCCACTAGGCCCGCTGCCGGACGGCTGGGAGCAGGCCGCCACCCCGGAGGGAGAGATATACTTCATCAACCACGCCGCACGAACCACGTCCTGGTTCGACCCTAGAATACGTGAGTCTATTTACGGTTTCCTTACGTTTTCTAGTACTTAAGTTTGCCTGGAAGTGCCTAACGATCAGCAGTTTTCTGAAATGCTTCGCCGACCTTAGCCCTATTACACCTATCTTTGCACCTACGTCGAAACAACCTTGTCTAGTACTTACATACACCTACCTGGCCACTTGGCCCTGGTTCCACTCCTACTGTGGGAACGATTTATGAATAAGAAATTATATTATCGAGAAAATCGTAGGGTTCTTTGCACCTACGCCGACAACACCTCCACAAGTACTTGCATATATGGATAGAGTTTTCCAAGCCAGGACAGAAAACTAGTGCTCGCACGTAAGCTAGTGTTTCTGGCTTCGTGTGGACAAAATTAGCTTCTTTTCTAATATGATAGAACTAGCATGTTCCAGCAAGCCAGGACAGTTACAAAACTAGCTTACTGTCCTGGCTTGAAACTAGCCTCACGTATACCGCGCATTAGCATGAGAACTACAAGACAGCTAGAAAATGTCAACTTGCAGATAATGCGTCGAAGGGTGTTCATGTATGTTTCCGTTGTTCCAGCACAAGAGCTGCAGCGCACACCGACGTCGAGCGCGCCCAACGCCGGCGTGTGGAACGCGTCGCTGCAGGCGGCGTGCCAGCAGAAGCTGCGCCTGCAGTCGCTGCAGCTGGAGCGCGACCGCCTCAAGCAGCGCCAGCAGGAGATACGTCTCCAGGTATGCACTACTTACACATGAATCACATGGTTATACTGTCTCCCAAGTGATGGTAAAATTTGGCCACCTCTTCGCTTGAGAGAACACTCCGCAAGGAAATCAAAGATGCATCATATAGATGTATACCGAAATATAGATGTATATCGAAACTGAAATTGTCATTTTCACCAATGTTAAGATCTGAATGCGAACGTACCATCAGTAGAATCCGTGTCAGAAACTTATTTGACAGCACTGTATTAAACTTATTTATTTTATTAACAACCAAAATACCATGCTCACATTAAAATTCCACACAAATTTAAACCCATCTTCCCCCAATTCCAGCAAGAGCTGATGGCGCGCCAAGTATCTTCCCTGGCGAGCAGTACAGCCGCCAGCACAGACCTGCCCCTGGACCCGTTCCTGTCGGGCCTCACAGACCACCAGCGGCAGGAGTCGGCTGACAGCGGGCTCGGCATGGCGGTCCCTCAGTCCTACTCCATGCCGCACACGCCGGAGGACTTCCTCTCCACCATGGACGACAGAATGGACTGCACCAGTGAAGCTGGCAACGCGATGGACTCCTCCGAAATGTCGCTCGGAGATAATCTCGCGTCCACAGATGATTTGGTGCCGTCTTTACAGGTTCGCTTTTTCTTAAATCTCTAATTTGAAAGAAATAAAGAAAGCAATTATTTTAACACACAGGACACAACAATGTTTACATAAAAATATCTGAAACATGCATATGATTTATCAACTAGTCAATAAACTTTTACGCATAACGTTCTTCTAAATGCGTTTCTATCTGTATCTACTATCTAGCTCTATATTAGACCTAATTCATGTCCAAGCCTTTGTGTTGGATATAAAACTCTTGACATAAATTATTCGTAAGCATCCTGAAACTAACCCGCAATGCATTTGATTTATTAGATCAATGACATTGTTTTTCTCAAATTTCCACGAAGTAACTACGTGGTGCGAATAACGTAATACAATTTCACCTGCGTTCCTTAAGGAAAAGCCTGCCTAAAATAAAATAAGTGAGTGCAAGTCAAACAAATGCTTGTATGATCTAAATACCAGCTAGTCATTCAGCTCATGTGATAGGAATTCTAACTATTCAGGAATGTGCTAAACCAAGTAAAGATAAGATGTTATCAATCTATCTCAAGTGATTCAATTCATCTAAAAAACGGCTACGATTCAGTGAAGGCAATTTTGTAGTATTATTTTTGTCTTAACTTCAGTATTATTATAATACTGGTAGTACCGTTTAATGGGGCTTATCTTATTATCGTAAGAGTTCTTGAAAATATGGGCAGTATCATTTCCTTATTTCCTTCTCGTTCTAGTTTTAGCTGGTTTCCAATATTAAAACATGATTGGGTACAGTACTTTCTTTTGGAGAGGCTCACATTAAATTGCAATGTTCCGACCGCTATTTCATACAAACTCTTATTAATAATATGGTCTGTTATTTGGAGGCAAAATCACTGTTTGAATAAACTTTGTGTCAAATTGCCTTCGTACATCACATATAGTAAAGACCTTGCATCTAACGAGTTATTTTTCTTGTTTCCAGTTAAACGAGTTCACCAACGACATTCTGCTTGACGATGTGCAGTCACTGATCAATCCCAACACTAGCAAGCCAGACGTGCTGACCTGGCTGTAAGCTGCAAGCTGCTGTATGCTGCAAGCTCCGCGGGAGCTTACAGAGCCCGTGTTGTACTTAGGGCCGCCGCGGCCAGTACAGGTGTACATTTTTATAAAATGACAATAGTGTATGAGACTGTGAATGGACTGTGAACCCGACGTGTGCTTAGAGTAGTCAACCGCAGGGACGGCTGCCGACGCAGCGGACGCGCGATGTCGCCCATTGGTGCTATATTTGCCTAAACGAAGCCACCACGTCGGTATACGACTGGCTTCACCCTTCTTCCCTCGGTCTTCCTTCATTTATACGATGAATCCAATCACAAACTCGCCACATCGCCGCGTCCGTTGTCGACGTACGCTCGCTTATTGTGCAGAATTCATTTTATTTCTGTCTCTGCATTTATTCGAATGAGACATAAATACGACCGGCAATTCTGCATCCGTGATAAGTGTTCTTCGTACGGTAGATATTTAAAGTTTTGTAACGATGAGTTCTCGTTTTGTACTAATCAAAATTTCTGTATTGTCATTGTGGTGTAAGTAATCACTGTTTCTGAGTAGGTTAGTGTCGGGAGTGACGAGTGTAGTACGAGCCCCGCCTGCGCGCGCGCCGACACCAACGCACCCCGTCTACTATCGTACGTCTCACATATTATATGATCGCGCGAACATGAATATTATCTGGGATTTTACGTGACGTTAGCCAGGACAACAATTCTATACGAAATATAAGATTACGTAATACGTAAAATTTCAGCATTGTTCCGAGCGGGAAGTCCGTATTTTGTACAAAATGTACTCGGACAGTTGACGTCACACGGACTGCGTGTGTCATATAAATATAGTTGAATGTCCTGTGGAGGGAGTCCACGTAAGATGTAGTATTGCCGATATGAAGTAGGTGTTTCATACAGTTGGTGTGGCGCCGTGCCGGCGGCAGCGAGCGCAGCGCCGCACGCCGTGCTTCCGGTGGGAAGCTCGCTGCGTGGCGGACGCTGCCTTCTGTGCCTTCCACTGATTCCATATTCTTTACACGAGATTATAGGAAATCACTACATGTATCGGTGTATTCGATTATCGTATGATTAAGATTGTGATAACATCTCGACGTAACAGTGCCTTATTGTGCCTTTACTCTATTAGAAATATATTTATTGTTTGTAATTTTAGATAATTTTGAAATATTTCTACGACGTTTGTATCGGTTAACTGTTGAGATAAAAGTAATTTGACAGAAGATGTGCTACTTACCGGGTAGAGATGTGTTTTGTCGACTTACACCGTCCTTGTGTATTTTTGGAGATTATAGTTAGATTAAGCGTAGTTAATGAGCGGGCGCCGGCCCGCGGGACGCAGCTAGTTAATGTCGGGAGTGGGGGCGGAGCCCGCCTGTGCCTCGCCAGTACTCGCGTGTACTGTCTGCTCCACTCACGTGGCGGAGCGCGACGTCGCAATATATCATACTCTATATTTTGTACTATGTTTAAGTGTCGATTAACATCTCAAAATTGTGTTTTAGCCCACCTAGTCTTTAGTACTTTTGCATGAGTGTAACGATTACGGCTAGCTTTCTACTGTATCGAAATTAGGCCTTCTATTCAAATGCTACATTGAAAACTTTGCCATATTAGTGAATGTACTATTATTCTCGTAAGACTTAATGTAATCTTCTGTTTATGATAAATAGCAATAATTGCATCTGTGTAAGTATCGTAACTAGACGTAACGGTGCTGGGTTTATAATGCATATATCGTTGTATCGTGTACACCTGTCGGTATCGTATACTTCTTGTATTTGTATCGGTCGTGTACCTTATGTGTAAGTAAAGTAGCGCTTCTCCTCGTATTGTTCGGTTCATTATTCTCCGCGTGCTGTCCCTTCTTGCACCACTGCTCTGAGCTCTATCTAGCTGGCCACACTCTCCGTCTCTGTCACACTGCACGTGAGTGAGCGAGACCGCGAGTGATGTCTCGGAACTAGATAACTTGTGATAGAGCTGAGAACACTGGTGCAGTTCTTGCTTTAACACTCGAGAAACATTCCACATGTCGGCGACAGGGGGCGCGCGGTGCCGCCACTCTCTCTGGGGCACTCTTGGCTGAGATACTGCACGGACACTGCTCCTTGCCATAGAGTTAGCTAGATTTATTCAACAGTTGTTTTGACTACAACGTTATTCCAGTGAGAGAGGATGCGCTGTGGTTCTGATTCAAGCACCGAGCTGATTGAATGAGCCCCGCAGCACAGATGGCGCGCGCGACGCTCGGCACCGCTACGAAGGAATAATATTCGGAGCAATATATCGAGTAAACTATACGTTTATTTATAAGTTATAGCCTTTATTTTACAAACATATCTCTTCAGTCTGATAGCAGATGCAAGTTTTCTATGTAGTGTATTATAAGTACGTGTATCAATGTTATAACAATGAAATTAAGTGTCAACTTATTATTAATTTTACTATAATTTCATTGTAAATAATTCGATATTCTTATACTATGAATTAAATAAATATTTGTTTTAATACCGATTATAGTTTTCATTTTCTTCGTGGTTCTTATAGTTCGTTGTGTCGTTTCTGCAGGAAAGGAAACAAAGAAGGTTGTATGTAGTTCAACAATAATTTATTTAGTAATGGCTATCTTACATTATACATGCGACGTGCTTAGTTTGATCTACCTCCGTAGTGTTAGGTAAGCTGCCGACACCGCCCTCAGTGCTTGTGAGCCTGTGGGGATAAATAGGGAATACTGGACATACATACATACATTACATATAACATAATATAGTAAAGGAAAATATGGATATTATGGGGATTAAGCATAAATTGGAAATAATGTTAGTACTCTAAATACAAAGTTGTCATTCATTTTAAATTAGTACATAGCGGCTATACAAGCTATATTAAGGACTAAAAGCGAAGACAGCCAACGGATCGCAATACAGTACTTCACTGTGAAGAAATCTGAAGCCTCTCTTTACAGTTCATAAAAAAAACAAGATGACAATTGAACAGGAAACCACTTAGATTACAGGACTAATACTTTTATGGTCGAGGTTTTTTATGGACGTCAGTAACTAGTGAAGTTACATAACCAAACTTAAATTTTATGAATGTACATAGTTTGGTAACTCACCGTCAGGGGCGCTGATGGATGATGTTCCATACATACATTTCCGCATTATGTACATACATATACGTCGTTAATTTCGATATACCATATGTAATAATAATAATGTGTACTTATAAGGATGTATTTCTATCCCGCACGAAATTTGTTTTTACTTAATTTACGCCAACAAGTCCCAATAACCAATGATACCTAAGTACCTACTTACTGCAATGTGGAAGACGTTCAAACGAGATCTACGCTTGTCGAAGTAGCAGTTCCAGTCGGCTTTAGATTTGTTCCTTAATCATCCTGATAGGTAGGTATAGCTGCGAAGTTGTTTTAAAAGCATGAAAGGCTCTAGAAGATTCTAGAAACATACATGTTTCCTGAGAGCGGGGTCCTTGAAGCGCTCGTCCTGCGGCAGCTCGCGCGTGGCCGTCAGCTGCTTGTAGTACTCCACGGACAGCTTGGGGGTCCGGGGGCGGGCTGGGTCCGTGATGTCCACGTGGTAGAAACCGAAGCGCTCGCTGGAAGAAAAATACTTTTTAACTATGCACTTGATTGTAGTTTGCCTGATGGTAAGCAATAACTAGGCTTAAGATGGAGCATCCAAAAAGAATCGGTTCACTTACGCTTGGAAGATCGCTGAATTACACTATAGTTTGTGGGGAACAGGGAGTCAGGCAGGGAGATTCACAACTTTGCGGTACGTATAATAAAACGAAGCTTAGGAACTTTGGTGCGGTAAAATAATGTACTTACAAATAAATAACCTCATGTATAATTTGTGTAAAGCCCGGTTTACAACCTGGAAGAATTTTGAGCATAACGACAATATATGGGTAAGTGAAAGAACAACATAAAAATGTTTGTAAGTACCTACAAAATTTTAATCGCAAGTTTTGGACTAAAATATATTGGTTCCTAATGTATTTTTTATACTTTTATGTAGGCGCCTATAGGTAAGTATACCTACTGTTAATACTTGTCTAGATAGCGACCTACGCCTGTTTGTTAAATAATATTATCAATACCTAGCAAGGAAAAGACATTGAATTAAAAACAAATTTATCCATTTGCAATTTAAATTCACACGCAAAGTGATCCGCGTTTGATTATTCTATTTCTTTCTTGTATCCACATCAATTTGTGTAGGTACTAACATAGCACCCAACAGAAGGCAAATACATGTTTTATAAGTAGGTAAGAATATAACCCGTTATGTAAGTTTTCGGAACAATAAAATAACATTTTATTGTGTATCTTATTTGTATGCATACGAAGGCTACAAAATGAGTTGGAAATTGAATATTCTACGAAGGTCCATACTTACTACATTGATTCATTCTGCTACATATTAATTAACATTTTTCAATGTAATATTGTATTCTACTTACAATATTGCTTGCAAATTTGTCCAAAGTGTTTTTATTTAATCACATCAGTCGATAACACGAGTACAATTTTTTCAGTTGGCCTTAAAATTGGCGGGCTCCAGTAATAAACTACTTAAATCATTGTTATATTCGGCCGATAATTGTCATATGGTTCCACAACGATTCGTTCATTGTAAGCGAAATCCTATTTGACTGGTTTTTACACAGGGAATAGGCTTAGGTTTGACTACAGCCTGCCTGATGTTAAGCACCTCTGTAGTCTAAGATGAAGCACGCTAGCCTAGAAGAAACCTATTTACTCTGGATTTGGACTGGTCTATTCATCTAGCCAAATAAGGTGGTTCTTTAAAGACTTTATCAAGATTCAAGCTGTTAACTTGCTTAGACACTTTTCTACTCCAGAGCATTGTAAATAGCAGTTATATAGTTTTAAATCAGTATATAAGACTTAATAATGTCCCTTGCTTAGGCTGGGGGAGTTGTATGTGTGGAATTTTAATAAAAAAAAAGATTAAAGATAGAACACAACAAGGCACTCTACAAATTGGGGACATATATGTTCCCAATGCGATAAATCGATACGATTAATGTAATTTTCAGGAAGCCGTGTTTCCAGTGAACTACAATCCAGGGGTCTTGAAATCTAGAGTTAATAGGTATCTCTAGGTAAGCGTGTCACATCCTAGGCTGCAGCAATGCTTAGCATTAGGCAGGCTGTAGTCAAACGTAAAACTATCCCACGTAAAAAAAAGGAACAAGAGCCAACTCACGAGAATCCAGCGCGCCACTCGAAGTTATCCATGAGAGTCCAAGCGGTGTACCCGAGCACCTTCACGCCGTCGTCGTAGATCACGTTCAGGATCTCAGACAGGTACGCCTGCAACGTACAGGGGAGATATTTGTTTTAAACGGATTTGCACTAATTGAATTTACTTAAGATCACATCTAAGATGCGGGATAGCACGCCAAAAATCTCGAAAAAAGTATGGAAGCAAAAAATATACTGTTTTTATCGCATTTTTTTTTGTGGTTAAGTATTTTTAAGGCATTAGGCATAGATTACATTCTGATAAAAGTTTTGAATCAATGACTTCATTTAACAACTTTTGCTTTAATTAGGTATCGACTACTTTATAGTATTCATTACTAGGCCATTACACAAGGTCCACTTGTCTTCGGTTCCATACCACCGCTGCTTTCTTTCTTATAAATAATGTATCTTACATCGAAGTAAGCAATCCTGCCGTAGTCCAGCAGGGTCCCGCGGTCTGAGAAGCCGTTCTCAGTGATGTAGATGGGAGGGTCGTTGTACGAGCTCTTGCACCAGCGGAGCAGGTTCGCGAAGCCGGTCGGCACCACCTGGAACATTACACGCACTTATGACAAACATATCATTACCATCATGTGCAATAATAAACTCAAAGGTGACTGACTGACTGACTGATATAGTGATCTATCAACGCACAGCCCAAACCACTGGACGGATTGAACTGAAATTTGGAATGAAGATAGATGTTATGACGCAGGCATCCGCTAAGAAAGGGTTTTTGGAAATGCCACTTGAAATAGGGGATGCAAGTTTTACTTTTATAATGCGAGCGAAGCCGCGGGGACCCACCAGTGTGCCTATAAAAGCCATGTCAGATTTATTTATTTACCTACTTATCGTAATACTTAGTACCTAATCCTAGACGTAATAGAACTAAGTGTCACAACTGGGAGAAGACTCTGGCCTTTTAACACAGTCTCACGACTAGCGCAAGGCCAGAGGTTTCACGAAAGGTATTGTTAAATATTTTTATTATGTGAATAAATATTGTTTGTATTTGTATTTCATACGTAACAAGAATTTTAAAATGTATTGTAACCGTTTTCTAGTATCCAGGACATAAGCGTATGCCTAATATCGGACTAGACGGCGCTGTGTGAAATGTTCCAGAATAATTCTTTCATTTATTTATAAATTTAACGGCAATAAGGTAGACGGAGAAATGAAGCGCCATAGTAAAAATGGTAGCTATAACTCACCCTAAGCCACTCCGAGGCGGATTCCCCTCCGACCTCCATGGTGGTGACTGCTCCGGTGTCCTTCAGCCACGAGGGAGACTTGGCGATGGGATCGACTCCTGCGCCGGTCACCAGGTGAGTCGTGTAGTGGTTGATGCCCAGAAAGTCCGAAGTACCCTTCAAAGAAAAAAACATACCTAATAAGAAATGTCTTAATGGCTTTTTCATTAATGGTCTTTCAAACAAAATAACATTAAAATTGGTTCAGTCAGATCAGTCAAAAGTTCTAAAATAACAAACATAAGAAGGTTTTTTTTTTAAAAAGTCAGTTAATAAACCAGTTACATTCTTGAAGTAGTTTTTAAAAGTATATGGAAAAAATATTAGAGCAAAAATAGAAACAATATCTAGGTACCTACACTAATCATATTGTATTCATAAAACAAATGAATTGTTCAATACCTTGATCCTCTGAGTCCAGTATTCGTCGAACTGCTCCAGGCGTGGTTTGGTCAGACCCTCGGCCTCGCTCTGGCGGCGCACATTCTCCACCATCACAGGTGGGTAGCCACCCTCCGTGGTGAAGATCGGGTGCGCGAACCAACCGAACTGCGAGGGAAAGATTTTTAGTACGTGGAGAGTCGATTTACACATGTAAGCCATACTGTCATCGTAAAGGCAAATGATTAAATATAATATTATGTCTACGGCCGCGTCAAACACGTGAAACCTTATTAAAAATAAATCCTATGCATTCTATTATGCATGTACGGTCTATCTTCGTTCAAAATATCATCTAAGTAAATCGATTCAGCAGTTTGAGCACGAAAAAGGGCCAAACATATACAATCACATGCATATACATTTTCGCCTATGACGCCTTTCTAATAATAATGTGCTGTTGTGATAGCATGATTTAGAACCACATGTCTTACTTTGAACTGGTTGGCAGCTTCAGCCAGAGCAACTTGCTCTGCGTTCTCTGGGTCACTGGGCTCGTACCAGATGGAGTTGATCGAGATCATGATCCTGCCGTTCTGCTTCGACCTGTACGTCTCATTGTACAAATGGTAGGATTCAGCATGGGCTTTAAGAAGAGTATCACTGCACAAGTAGTTTCCAACTCCATGGCTATTGATAGCTGGAGCCTTCTTATCATCTCCGTAAGCGTCTTCGCAGATTTCGTAAGGTTCGTTGAAGGTGATCCAGGACTTGATTTTGTCCCCGAATTCTCTGAAGCAAACGTCGGAGTAGTCGCGGAAGTAGTCGATCATCTTAGGGTTGGCCCAGCCGCCCAGGTCTTGTAGAGTCTGTGGCAGGTCCCAGTGGAATAAGGTCACCTGAAAATAGTGAAGAAATGTTGTAGGAGATATATCTAGTATTTTCTGTAGCCTGTAGTAGTGGCTATTGATTTATTAATTATATGATCCACTTGCATTATTGCGAAAGTTCTACCTAGGATATTGTCGAGGAATTTACCAGATACCAATGAGAGATTCAATACAAGTTGAGATGGATGATGTATAGGAAAGGTAACGTAATAACTGCGCATATGAACAACGTTTCCAAACTTCTTACGCAGAGTGTAGTTCAATCAAAATGCTTGAAAATACTGATTCGTAACGTTAATTTACCAATGGTTCGATGTTCTTCTCAGCGAGTGCGTCGAGGAGGTCGTTGTAGTAGCGGAGACCGTCAGGGTTGATCTGGTCGGCGCGCCCGCTCGGCAGGATGCGCGCCCAGGACAGGGACAATCTGGTCACAAAGAATAAATATAAATAAATGGATTCGTATTTTTTCTGACCTCTTTTTTCTTCTTGTCTTTTTTTAGAGAATGGCGCTTTTGGACGCTAGTTCCCGGCCAGTATAATACAGTTTTGACATATGAATCACTTTTATTTCTATGAACCTAATTAGTATAATTACAATGTGAAAAATCAATAAATGACGATCGCATTATACATCTGATATTTTTTTAACTTCTTTATCAAACTCGGATGGCTGAAGAAATGGAGAGACATCGCGAGTCGTGATGCGGTCCCGAAGACTAACGGTGACGACGCTACGCACAGGGTTGCATTGCACATCTTCGTCGATGTTAGTTGTCTATCATCAACAGCCACGACCACTGGCAAGGGAGTACTTGACTAAAAAGAAGAAGAATCCCTTTGATCCAGTGTTGCCACTGACCTGTAAAAGTCCACCCCCAGGGTGGTGAGTTCCTCCACGTCTTCCTTGTACCGGTGGTACGAGTCGCACGCCACGTCTCCGTTGGTGCCGTCAGCGATCATGTCGGGCCGGGAGTGCGACAGCCGGTCCCATACATTCTCGGTTTTACCTGAAATATATAATTATATTATTTTGTTATTAAAACTATCGTGAGACATTCTTACTAATATATGTATAACTACTCGTATTACGGTTTTCACTCACGTCTAATTTCGCGTATGTTTACGCGGGGCTGCCGCAGTCCCAGACTGTACGTTCTGAAGATGGGTCATTACATTCCCGAAATTAGACGTGAGAGAAAACCGTAATAATTACATATATAAATTCTTTTGTATTGATTTACCTAACTGGTAGATATTTTACTACATATCTACTATGTATTTAAGAGGCTTTTTCTATTTACTAATATAAGGTATTAAGGATAAAAAAGATTTAAAGTGTGCGTGTGTACATGATTAGTCTACTGCTTCTTTACAGACAAACGTCTAAATAGGTCTAAATTTTATATGAATATAGCAGGTGCATAGGTACATACACATCTACAATAGTGTTGCCTGCCTGGATATCTAAGTTATTCTTTAATTAGAAAGCTTTTTTTATTTTTATGAATGATAAATGCTTTATCCAAAATCTTAACCTATTAAAAACTAAGTAGTAAACTAGTACTAAAATTGGTTTAAAATACAATAAATTATCATCAACATTCTAGTATTTAAGGATGTTTTGTTTTTACCGAAATTACACAGTCTATGTGGATTTCTAGAGACTAACGTTTAAGGCTCAATAGGTAAATAAGAGATATTAAAGAACTGTATCATAGTTTAAAGGGTTTACACGTGTAGGTAAAACTAGAGGTACCTATATAAGCCCTCACATCAACAAGAGATAACCCATGATTGACAGATGGGTGGGCGATAAACAATTGAAATGTGACACGCATAAACACCACTTGAAAGTACAGAAATCGATGATAAAAGATGATTCGATAAACATCTCTAGCTAGAAACAATACAAGATACGTGGCGTATATGATGAAATCTTTATGTAATAATAATTTTCAGTAGTCTTTTAACTGAACTTCATTAATACAAAATTAGTCTGAAAGAAGTCTGAAATGCAGTCAGTCTTAACTGTAAATATTTTTTAAACAATTATATATTTACCTAATAACTTTCAGAAACCTGGCAAAAAGGGTTAAAAAATAAAATATTATTTTATCTTAGTAGGTACCTATTACTCAATTACACACGTACTTAATACATATATTAAACGCACCACACAGGTTTCTTGTTTTTATATTTTATTTATTGTGATAAATTAGACAGGTTATGCTGGTATATCTACACAAATGTTCTTATCCCTTAAATTAAACTTACGTACCTAGGTAAGTATTTTAGATTCGAGTTTATTGGTACGGCCTCGTGCGTGAGAAATTAAAATCTATCTCATAACAATAAGCATAAGGTAAAACAGCTCATATTTTCCTTCATAAACAGTGTCGCTAGTTCAACTGTCCCGAGTGAGAGAAAAACTATATGACCAAAACTTTTTTGGTCTTATAATTAGTTGTTTGAACTGACATCTGTCAAAATTTGTATTGGTTGTCGCCAAATATTAGACACTAGAGAGATATAGAGAATGTAGCTTTTATATACAAAACATATCCTCGCCAGCCTGTTCACGCCCACTTGCCATTTCCTTTCTCTCTATTTCCTTGTTTCTTTTTCCATGACTTAATATAACGAGCTTACCGTTCAAGTTCCAGGCTCCTTCGATCTGGTGGGCAGCGGTAGCCACTCCGAACGTGAAGCCTTCGGGGAATTTGGTGTAACCGCCGGCGAGACCGCTGCAAATATAACAGTGCACAATTTTGGACAAAGCAAATACATTTGCAGTACAAATATAAAAAATAGTCTGTGATTATGGGAATAGTAGATAGGTAGTAGACTACGACTGCTGTGTGACTACTGTCTACATGTTTTTTGTTGCAAATCGTGTCTGATCCGGCCGCTTTTTGTTCATTATGTCTGAACAAAAAATATTTTATTACTATTTATTTGGCGATACTTTTGTTACACAGCAATAGAACGACCTCTTAGGCAGGTCACGTAAAGGTAAAACAATGGACAGAGGACAATCAGAAGGATAAGACCATCTTTTAAAGCCAACATTATTATAAGGCCGTATCACGAGAGGTTAGAGTAATATACAAGAGCAAATCAAATTAAGTCCAAACAGCCTTTATTATGGAGTGTTATGGTTTCCGGTGTAAACAAATGATAATGAACTCACGAATGGCACAGCGCCAGTATGCCGATGAAGGTGAGAATCGCCATGGTTGCGAGCGTCCTGTCCGAGCTCCGGCAACCGACTGCGGCTTCACCGACTTGTACGTGTTGTGTCACCTACAGCTGATGCCTAACGGTACAATCTCGAGAGCGCTCTTACAGATAAAGTCAACAATGTTGAGAGGATTTACGGATCACAAACCATTATCTTCAACTTCTGCTTCTAGGTTCCACTGGTTCCACGTCGACCACATATGGAGCTCGGTCGACGAAATACACAAGGTGGAATTAGATAAACATGACAAGGTTATTGATGCTCTTAGCAACGAGTTTATGGGCGGGGAAGATATTCTTTTAGCTTGCCGAATTTTCGATAAGATGGACAAAGGCACACCTACACGCAATTACAAAATATGGCATACTTAAAGCAAAATGTCTACCTAGTTACCCACAGAATTTTCTAATCTTATAAATTAGAGAGAAATACTGACAATTACCTACCGAGACGCAGGCGACGCGGCGTGGTTAAAATTTACATAAAGTATGAGTTTACTGGTAGGTAAGTAACTAACGTGAAACATGTGAAGATGCAGCTATGGTACCTCTAAGAACACCGTAATTTTCAAAATTCGCTTCTTCATACATTCAGTCATTCATCGTCGATATTTATAAACGCATAATTGGTCGTAGTATTTACTGTAATTTAAATGTAATATTGGTGGTACAAACTCCTTATTATTTTATTATTTATTACCCCAAAGAAAATATTTTTTGTGTTTTTGTTCTGTTTCACATTGTCGTGGATCGTTAAATAGTAAAAAATGTATTAGTTTTAAAAGTAAATTCTACATATTAACACGACAATGTAGCAATTGTCTCAGTGATAATCAATTGTCATAATTGTACATTATTGCCCAATGAAATTGAATTTTTGAATGTATGAACAGCAGATTTTGAGTTGGCCAAAGGTCGACTCGTTGTTGGTAACTGTCACCTGTCACGCCTCCTCGAGCAGGCCTTGCATGACGCACAGGTAGTCCACGGAGGTGGCGAGCGAGTGCGACAGCAGCACGGCGCGCGCGACCACCTCGCGCACCTTCCACATCTCGTGCGCGCCCACGGGCCGCAGCGCCGCCGCCACCGCGCGCGCGCCGATGTGCCGCGGCAGGAAGCGCCACGGCTCGTCGAGCCACCAGCTGGGAATAATGAACGAGAATACCTTCTAAGAAAAATCTCGAACACTCCAAATATTCAATAAAATTTATAGGCAGAAGGTACAACACGTCTTAACCGTCAGAAGTTCGAACGAGTTTATCAATAAGTATTGTAGAACTGCCAATACCTATAGGCTGCCAGGAAAAATGCCATGGCCAGTGGCTCAGGGTCCCTCCAACAAAAAGCCGTTCTTGTGTGTTTACAAGAGAGTTTAAGCAAAACTTACAGCAATGCACTGTCATATCCCATGCTATTACTATTTAGGCTCCATCGTTTGCTTGGAATGTGTCATAGTATCGTTAGGCGTTTTGTTACTATATTGCTTTGCTGAACAATTTAGGTTCCTTCCATTGTTTTCACAAAAAACCCACTTATTTTTAAATTGATGTATTTTTTTTATGAATAAATCTTATTTATGTAATACAGTCGTAAACAGACTATTATTATAGGTTCTTGAATAAGTACATATTTTCACCATTGGATAAAAAAGTTTCATGATATTCGAATCAAAACTTATTGAGTCCATATGGCCTTCTGGGAATCTCCTTTCGGAGGGAATAAGTAGTTATAAAAAGTTAAAACGTTTTCTTATATTCACACTAGCATGGCGTTTATACAGATAACCTCGATCAGATAAAAAATATAGTAAGTACCTACTTACTTACGCACTTGCGAGTACCTACTCGTACTAAAACATTTGCTTACCTCAAAAACAGTCCTTCAAACGTGAAATACGTTATGTAGGCCAAGAAGATGGGGTAAACTAATGGCAGTATGACGAGCAGGCATAGCAGCAGTGTTCCGATGACTTTGAGGAAGGTGGGGAACGGCGCTCCGTACCGCCACAGCGAGTACACGTCGCCGGCGAACTCCCTCAGGAGGACTTTGATGCAACCAAACCTCGACGCTTTACGTAGCTGGAAATATACCATGTAATGTTTATTAAATTCACCAATGTCCTAGCTTGTGTAATAAATGTAGCTTTGTGATTTAATCTCAACTAACTGAATTCTCTAAATGATCAGGGTGACTGATTGATTGAACTATAGACAGATAAGACGCTATTTGTATGTTTAATTTCAATGTAATATTATTTATTTCACTATTATTTAAATTTTCAAAGACCCCTTTTATCATGATGCAAGCAAAGTATCTAGCGGTCTTCAGCGTACTTAGTGGCTTGGGATACTCTTGACACCAGAGTCACCCTCAATCGATAAGACAAAGAAGAGTGGTTAGTCTTAAATGCATTATATTACAAGAAGTCTTAAGAACTTACTTGCACTAAGAAACCTTTATGAGTTCGTTTGTATGGTTTCATAACTCGGGGATGGACGCGGTGTTCCAATCATTGTATGGGCGGTGATGTATCTGCTATTGAAAACATGGCGGGATGGTAAAAACAAACAAATTATTGCTAAATTATTATTTTCTAGGGAGCATCGTGCCCGGATTACCTAACATGATTATTTGATAATGACATGTTATGTTTTTACAGATATTGACGTCGACAAAGATTGGCAGATAACGTTGTGTTCAACAGGTTAAGTATAGCTACATAAAAAAAAACATAAAACTTCCTTGGATATATGTATGTACTACACGATATTATACAATATAGGTAGGTTAATATTTAACATTTGTTTAAAATATTTGTTTCTCTTTGCGTTTCGCATAAACTACATTTACAGTAGCCGACAGAACACATTTGTTATCGTATTTTGTTTATGTAATGATGAATATGCATGATATTTGTACTGCTAGTGTTATTTTAATACAGTAGTTGTGTGTCGTATCCGAAATTTGTGAAAGGCTTTGTATCAGCGCTGGTCCTCATGGTGACACACCTCAGGGAAAATAGTCCAACAATCAATTAAGACAAAACTTTATGCAAAGTAGCAAAGATACGTGCAATAAGCTCTCGAATTACAATTCGAGATATTATTGCACTATTTTAACAGGTTTAAGAGTATTTAACGACCGAATTAATAATGTATGAACAATAGTAACCAGTGTTTTTTAATTATTTTTCTGCTATCGAATAACAACATGCAGATTTTTAATACTTATTTACCTAAAGTTAGTAAACAAAATGTCATCAACATTATGCATTCATTCTCAAAATTATGTAACATATTTGATTTTATTCTTTACCTACCTTTTTAGTTTTTGTTTTTTACTACTGATGTAGGTAAATAACTAATAATAATAACTAATAGCTGACCTAACTTCTATTTTTACAATGATCTGCCTCGACTGGTGGGTGCATTTTTTTTATCAAGGTTTACATTCTGTACTTTAAAACTCGTTTAATAAATATTGGGCCTATAAAAACTTGCCACTACGCAGGAAACCTGTAAGTAGGTACCTTATTAATTTTATCCTTATAGGTGCCTCAACTCATAATGTTTGTACTATGAGACATATTTCATATTAATTTAAATATTTCATTGTTTTAAATTTCAGTATTATTTACCTGCGAGTATTTACAGCTAATATTTAAATGTAGATAGAGTTCAAGGTGATGGCGTCTGTATTTCTACTACTTGCATGAAAGTATATCTTTGGTAATCTTGTATCCTTCATATCCACATAACCATATAATTACTTATATGCCTAGTTCGGGATTCTCAAGAAACACACATTAACATTGTATAAGTAACTAAGTAATATACTCTATATATAAATAACTAATATACCTATACATTTTTGTATCTTATTTAATACATAATTCAAGCAATAAGTGATTATGCCATGCACCAGTATTTTTGACAAAATAAATATCTTTATCTGCTTAATAATAATATTATAAAGCTGAAGAGGGTCAAAAACCTGAACATAGAAAATATTAGAAAAAAATATGTTAAAAAATAAACTAAAAAATAAACAATTTTCAGTAGTTTCTATATATTTTTTCAGTTTATCTGTGTATCTGTTTATTTAAACGCTCGTCATGCAAAAAAAGCTATACGGATCATTATAATTTTTGGTATGTAGGTCTTAGGAGTGTCATAGGCTACTTTATCTGAAATAATGCGAGCGAGGCCGCGGGCATCCTCTAGTTACTTATAATATACTTATATTCCTGGATCCTCGGGGTTTGCCTGGGTATCGTGGTAAGACCAAAGTTGTCTATAGCAGAGTATAGCAGAGTCAGAAGCCTCCGGACAATGCGCGCCGAGTCTAGAGTAACCATCTGCTGTATTATAGATCTAATAATGTATTAGAATATTATATCCTTTATTCCAATCAATTCCATACACGGATATTATTATGACATGGAAACCTTTTTATAAAATCAATAATGTTTAATTATAACAAAACAGGATATTTTTTCTTACTTATTATAACTACAATAGCTTGAAGCGATATATTTTATAAAGATTGCAATAAAACGCTTTTTTATTTGTCTCAATTAAAATAAGTAATTAACTTCCGGAGTTTATCTTCTTCCTAGTCTAAGTTTTATGAAGAAAACGAAAAAAGCACAGTAGATCTGAACTAAATTAACACTTTACATAAATTAACCGAACTTTATTCGTTTAAAAATGTAACTTGAACGTAATATAATTATGTACAACTATTTACAGCCACTCTAGAAGGTCATATCACAGTTGTTAACTCCACAATCAGAATAAAAAGCTCAATACCTAAATTTAAATACCAGTTACTTAAACTGGAAAATCTGCTCAAAGTTACCAGTGTGCACCACACAAGGTCGGCCGCCCAGTAGATTAAAAAAAAAAATAGGTATGAAAACAACGATAACGACAAACCTTTATCTCATCACTTAAGAACGCAATTATTATTTTTCAGACTAAGCTAAGACGGTGTTGGTTCGCCAGTGATTAATATAACATGTTCTGGTGAGGACGTTTCCATTATCAAGTAAAAATGATAGTGTACTTATCAATAATTGCCTTCTCGTTGGTATTTCTTCATGTTCTTTTGAACTACAATCGAAAGGCACGGATGCTCAACAGGATACCGGGGCCTAAGGGTTCCTTTATTATTGGAAACACATCGGATGTCATTGTTTCTTCAGGTAAGTATCTAAACTTTAGTCTTCTATCAGCATATGCTTCAACATGTTTTGATATACATATGTTCGCACATATCTCCATAAACATTCCATATATGTATATAATGTACATACTGCCAAATCAGGCAGACTGGGAGCTGAATCCAAATATTTAGAACCTGGCTAAGGAACAACAACTAAATAGGTACCTCTCCTATAGTTTCCACAAGATTTTCTGTCTAAATTATTTCGTACGGATAAAAATTTTAAGTTTTTTTTAATAAATATAATACATGAATGTTAATATTATTTACAACGGAAGGCCAGCGCTGGATGCCTGCATCCAGCACATGCTGAGTTGGGGCCGGGTTGTGACACGAAACTTTTATTTTATTCATATTTTTTATTGTGTTTATTTTATGTTTCATACGTGACAATAAATGTATTTTATTCTTTATATTATCAGATAATTTACCTACCTAAAATGCACTTAAAATCAAATTCATACACCAAAAACATTTATTCTGCGACCTTAGCCAAAAATAAGTATGACATTATAAAATCATTATAAGATAATAAAAAAAAACACATGAAACAAAATTAAAAAATAACTTGTCTAAGAAATTATTTATACTATGATATTTTAAATATCTCGAAATAATATCAATCCAAGTCAGAATGCATTAAAATTTGCATTTAAAATAAGAATCAGAATAAACATCAATTAAATTTTAATCATGCGCAGAATAACTGTATAACTATAATATAGGTACATAGGTATATGCCATATATCCACCGACCAAATTAGTTTTTGTTTGTCCATAATGTAGTCAGGTACCTACTTGTAGGTACAGGACGCAACTTTGACCGAACAATTTTAATGGAATTTGTTACGATGAAGTTTTTGATTTTGTAATGTTTTATATATGTACATATGTTTAAAGCGAGTGTGGCTCGGCGGTTTCAGCGTTTGCTTTTCATCCTGACGCACCTTGGTTCGAATCCGGCTTGTATTCTAAAGTTATGTGTAGATGTTAGCACTAAGCACTGCCAAAGAATACAGAGTACAATAAAATAATAATAAATTAACATAATTATGCTATTCTATAATTTAAAGCAACGTTCGTTTTTTTGTTAAAATTAGTCATAAAGATATCGTTCATCAGCATTATAAATAGAAAAGCTGCAAAAAGTTTACCTACTCACGGAATCTGCTAGTCAAACTTTCAGTTAATAGACCTTATTGTAAAAAGAAAAAGAAAAATAATAATAGTGATACATTAAATAGTAGTAGGTACCTACTTACCTACCGTTATCGAGATATAGTGAATATCGAATCCGCGGCAAACCACTGGTCTTATATGCATTTAATAGTACTATCAATAACATCGTTATCGTGTACTCAATTCTGCAATAAGTATGTATTTTATAAGTTCATACATGAAAATATGCTATATCAGTTGTACAAGGCTGAGACCTAAATTAATTTTTTATCGTACACATTTTTACTACTAGCTACTATTTCGCACTCGCTTATCGATGAAGGAAATCATCGTATTGATATGTTTGTGGTCACGAAATCCGAATATAACATGTCATCGGTGGAAAGACCTGGGCGCACACCATGATGCGTGTACCTAAGAGAATTCAGAAATTAATTTATTCTGCGGGGAATTGCGTCTCTCTGTGATAGACCGTAAGTAATGTTTTTGATAGTATAGGTATCGTTGCGATACATAGGTATACATTATACATATATACTATCAATCATACTTAATCACTCATATGTACGAACTTTCGCCGTCACAATATTAGTGTGTTACGTTGATATGACTGTTTATTTATAAACCTAATGTAATCTGTAATTTCTGACCTTTCCCAATCTGAGGTTAGTTATCAGTTCTCTATTGCATACAATTCTAGTGCGTACTTTGGACCTACGAGTAAGTACAATAATAATTGAAGTGTACAATATAACATATACGTATGTATATGTTATATTGTATACTAGTGGATGCCCGCAGTGTTGCTTGCTTAACCATAGAGTACCTTGTAAAATCGAACGGCTTTCGTTGCGCCTTGTGTGGTTTAAATAGCAATAACTTTTTAATTTATGTGATAATAGTAAACTATCAGCTAGTTCTTAGTACTATTAGCACTTGTGATTTATTGCGGACATTTATGAATGAACTACTCAAAATTACAACAATCACAGCATTAATGTAAACTTAATTTACTACTTACTATAGGTACTACAGTTTGGTCATCTATTCTATAATATTAAAATGAATCGCAAAATGTGTTGGTGAGCGGATAACTTAACAACGCCAGCAAATTTGGTCAAATCTTTTTGAAATCAAGGGTGGTTAGAAAAAAGCGATTAATTGCCGGAAAAAACCCTAAAAACTGCACTTTTCCCATTAACGTTTTCTAACTAAAACGTAGAGTCAACAGACAGGACGAAGTCTCGACAGACTTGGTCCTGTCTGTTGACAGACTAACAACAACAGACCCGACGGTCTGTTAGTAGTATTATAGTATTCTAATCTATTAACATGATCTGTCGGTCATATTAGTTATAGAAGTCATTCTCTCACATGTTTAGTTAGCCTAGCTAGTACAATACTCCTACAGAGATAGGTATACATATTAAAAAACTAAACCAAGTTTGTTATTTAAAAATGTTGAGGTTGCTCTCTCAAACTTTGGCAGTATTTACTAACAACGGTTATTTTGTACTTGGCCTTTCAAAAATGCAAATGGAACTAATTTTATTTTACAGATATTATAGACTGCATAACTGAAAACATGACACTAAACTTATGTCTCTTAATAGTTCAGTAGACTTCGTACCCAATGATAAGATAAAATATCTGATTCAAAATTAAGGTAAATATAGAATTATCCAATCAACTGTTATTAAATATTTTATTAATTTGATTTCAGTGGAATTGATGAAATTGGGCAGAGTATGGGCGAAACAATACAAAAACATATTTAAAATCTGGGCTCCTCCCCTCGGGGCTGTTAATATTTATAACCCAGAAGATATTGAGGTTTGTATATTGTTATGAAACAAAACAGATTTAAAAATTGTTACTACGAGTAAGTCATTACCAAATATATATTATTATATTGTTGTCATAATTAAACTTATGTAAGCACCTACAGTGTCTCTTATGTCTTCAAATAATAAAATAAAACGAATATGTATGTGTTTTGAAATATTTATCTACCTAAATAAAAACTAAAATATCTTTTGGTTTATTTGTAAGGTTGTTTATTTTGCAGATAGTGACCTCTAGTGTCCGGTTCAATGAGAAAAGTTCTATTTACACGATTCTAAAGCCGTGGTTGCGCGATGGTCTTCTTGTCAGTAAAGGTTGGTCAGCTATTTTTCCATATTTGTTAATTCAGTCTGTAAATACACGGCTCAAAGTAAGCACTTAAGAGTAATATAGCATTAACTTATTATGATACAGATTTGATAAAGGAATTCATAAAGTGAATAAAGGCAAATAAAGTTTAATATATCATGTGTTTTCCAGGAGAAAAATGGCAACAGCGCCGAAAACTGCTAACTCCAGCATTCCACTTCAACATTTTGCGTCAGTTCTACATCGTCCTCCGTGAGAACAGCCAGAGGATGGTGGAGAAGCTGGAGGAAGTGTCTGGAGAGACCGTGGACATCGTGCCTGTCATGTCAGAGTTCACCTTACACTCTATTTGCGGTAAGTTTTATAGCTGTTTTATACCAGGTCAGCCACCTGGTGTAAAATATCAGATCAGAAATTTATTGTTCATATGATAGGTCTAAAACAAATTGCTACTACTGTTTGATATTACACTGATAGCAGTGGTATTGGGAATAGGGTAGACTAGAGATGTCTCAACCAGTTGAGCGTGGTAGTTGTGCCGCAGGGACAGGTTGAGTTGGTAAGTCGGATGGGTTGATGGGAATGAAAAGTATCCACAGAACAATCAGTTGAACACAATGGTTATATCTCGGGGCAGTCACGATGTATCGGCATGCTATCATAGTAAATAGCCACCATTAAAGCCCTAAGCAACAATGTATGAAACCCACGACTACAGAACTAGATCACGTTGAAATATTAAATTATATTATCTCTTTTAGAAACCGCAATGGGCACTAAACTTAACGACGAGGTATCAGGAGCTGGAAGAACTTATAAAAACGCCATATACGACCTCGGGAAGGTCCTTCTGTACAGGTTTATGAGAGTCTACCTCTTTCTTGACTTCATCTTCAATATGACTGCAGCTTCAAGGACCATGCGGAAACATTTGAAAGCAGTTCACAGTTTTACTGAGAAGGTGATTAGAGATCGTAGAGATTATGTCAATCAGTACGGTGTAAAAATTCCAGAAGACGACAACGATTATGATGATGTGGTTTACAAAAACAAAAGGAAAACAGCGCTGTTGGATTTGTTGTTGCTGGCTGAGAAAGATGGTCACATTGACGCTGTAGGAATACAAGAAGAAGTGGACACATTCATGTTTGAGGTAAGCTTGAAAACAACACTAATTTACATTGCAAATAGGCATTTCTTATAAAATATTATTTTTGAAACAATAGTCAGACGCACAAGGTCGAAATCAACAACCCACAATTAGAATAGAATAGAATATAACTTTAATATACACCATAAAAACACAAAAATTACAAAACAGAAATAAACATACTTAAATTAAAATGTTGCACATTGGGCGGCCTTATCGCCTTAGGCGATTTCTTCCAGGCAACCTTTTGGATGGACATAACTTACAATTGTAAACAGGCGGTGTACAATATACGTATATCTTATTTATATTATTAAATTAATTTAAAGATACAATACACACTCAATCATATAGGTTATTATTAATACACATACTCAATACAACTTATACACATTATACAAACACTACATTACACAATACTTATATATGCTATAATGACGTTAAATAATGTTGATATATCATATTTTGGAAAATGTTCAGTGACTTAGCCTGCCTTATGGGCAGGGGCAACGCGTTCCACAGAAGGGTGGCTTGGAACTACCTACATGCTATGAGAGAAAAAGTATTTCTGTTTACTTTTAAATAATGATGTAGTTACATATAATTTGCATTGCTTTTTTTCGACCGCAAGACGTAATACAAGCAAGTTGTTTACAAACTAGCTCCGCAAATTAATTACAATTTAAAGTGTTAAAAGTTGTGCTTTCCGAACATATACAAGTTGAGGCGATAACGCATCTTATTAGCAACATCTGAGTGTATTTGCAACAAATTATAGTTTATAATTGTGAGTATAAATCAACTAATAAAGGAGATACAGTCGGTGATTAAATAACAATTTCACTATATTTTTGGAATCCTACCTCCTACTTGAAATAAAGCTGAAGTGCCTGCATAAAGCTGATAGCAAAAAAGATGTTCAAGGGTTGCTCTCGTGAAATGGTCAGGAGCACCTGATACTACACATACGTAAAGATTATAATTAAATTGCTCTGATTATTTCATAATACTGCTTGACTGTTTTGAATACTGATAACGATATGGCCCAGTCTCAAGTCACTTTTGGATGCTGCGATTTGGGATTAAATGACAAAAAGTACTGGACATGTACGGGATGCAAAAAGGCGTATCATTTAAAATGTCTGAACACTGAAGGCAAATATCTGGATAGATGGCAGTGTCCCATGTGTTTGAGTGCCAAATTTAGAAATATCAATGATAAAACTCCTGTGCGAGCTGGAAAAAGAGTTGCGCTGTCCTCCCCAGAACTGGACCCGGGAACTCCGATCACGCGCAATGATGTCCAAACCATTATTCAAAAGGAGTTGGGTGCATTTTTAACAAAAATAAATGACACTTTATCCAGCACATTATCAAGAGAACTGGAGACTATAACATCCGATATAGGTGACCTAAAAAGCTCGATTACTTTTCTTGGAAGTGAATATGAAGAAATGAAGATAAAAACATCTGAGAACAATGTCGAAATAAAAAAATTACAGGAAGAAAATAATCGTTTAATTGTGACTATCTCAGACATAAGTAAAAAATTCAACCAGGTTGATCAAATCAACCGTGCAAGTAACATTGAGATCCAGTGTGTTCCCGAGAGCAAGGCTGAAAATCTTATAAGTATCACCAGCCAGCTTTGTCAGTCGGTGGGCTGCGCTATTAAGGACGAGAACGTACTGAACTGCACGCGTGTTGCGAAGATGAATGCTTCAAGCTCTAGGCCTAGATCCATCATTGTTCAATTTAACTCGCCCAGAGTACGTGACAGTGTTCTTGCTGCTGTGATAAAATACAATAAATCTCACTCCAGCAGCAAGTTAAACACGTCTCATCTAGGCATCAAAGGAGAAAAGAAACCAATATACGTCGCTGAACATTTATCCGCTCACAACAAAGCCCTGCACGCTGCCGCTCGTCAAGCTGCGAAGGAAAAGAACTACAAATATGTTTGGGTGCGGAATGGTAGAATATACATGAGAAAAACTGATGATTCGGAATTCAATCATATTCGTGACATCGAATGTATTTCCAAGTTAAAATAATTTAATTTATAATTTATAATTAATTACTTTGCATGACACTTATGTTATTAATATAAACTCATTATGGATAGTTCATTACATATTTTCTACCAAAATGTACGTGGTTTAAAATCGAAAATATCAACGTTTACTAGGAAATTGGCTTGTTCTAATTTTGATATAATAGTGTTAACAGAAACATGGCTAAATAAGAATGTAATGACTTCTGAACTATTTGATAGTAGGTATCGTGTGTATAGAAGAGACAGACAAACATCCAAGTTGAGCATGAAAAGGATGCGTAAAAATAAAGTTATTGAAGAAGGAGGTGGAGTACTCGTCGCTGTTCTTAATAAAATTTCATCAAAGAGAATGTCAGAATGGGAGAGCGATGGCGAGGATCTGTGGCTTAAATTAGGTGTATGCACTGGTAAATCTGATAATTTCATAGCTTTTTGTGCCACTTACATGCCATATCCTGTACAAAAACCTTATTTGGAACATGTTCTGGACAACTGCAATCGAGTATCAGAACAGCATAATTATAAGGTTTTAATAATAGGTGATTTTAATCTGAGTTGCATAGATTGGTCCTTGGTATATAGCCATAATAATAGCGCAGTTCCTTCACGCGCAGAGGCTCTTGTAGACTTCTGTGTGAATAACAATCTCACACAATTGAATAGGATACCTAACGACTATGACAAAATTCTTGACTTGGTTTTTACCGACTTAAATAATACTCGACTATGTAAATCAGACTTTCAACTATGTAAATTAGATAAACACCACCCCCCTTTGGAGATTTTTGTAAAGGCTATACATAAAGTCGATAAATTAAAAACTAAGAACAGCCCTAAATACAATTTTAACAGATGTAACTACTCAGAATTAAATATAATTTTAAATAAGGTTGATTGGCATTGCATACTAAATGGAAATGAGAATGTTAATGATGCTCTAGAGGTATTTTATTCCACTTTGAACGAAATTATTAAAACGAACGTGCCTGTTACCCATCCGAAAAACTCTTCGTATCCTGTTTGGTTTAGCAGAAACCTAATTCGATCAATTCGTGAGAGAAACAAAGTACTGCGGAGGTTTAAAATATATGGTAACCCTATGGATGACGTCATTCTCCGTACTCTTAATAAACGTTGTGACAAATTAGCTAAGGAATGTTATATAAAGTATAGAGACTTTATCGAGAACAAAATAAAAACTCATCCGAAGTTATTTTGGTCATATATTAAAGCGAAAAGAAAAGGAAGATCTACTTATCCTGTTTCGCTTTCCGATGGTGAGGAAACAGTGACTAGTGGTGATGACATGTGTAATTTGTTTGGACAATATTTCTCTACAGTATACCAAGCAAGTGCTCACATTGATGAAGATCACTGTCAAGCTCTCTCCTTCTACTTAAACCGGTTCGAGACTAGTCTTGCTTTATCACAGTTAGTTATCCCAATTAAAGATGTTCAAAAAGCTTTCGAAAATCTCAACACTGAAAAAGGAGCGGGACCAGACGGTATCCCACCTCTATTCATAATATCTTGTGCTAAGTCTCTATCGTTACCTCTGTCTCTTATATACAATAAATCATTAAAATCCAGTATATTTCCAAACGCTTGGAAATCTGCTTTTATTCTTCCGATATTCAAAGATGGGGACGAATGCTTAGCAAGTAATTACAGACCTATCTCGATTATTTCCACCTTTGCTAAAGTATTAGAATCACTTGTTTTCCCGTATATGTTCAATCATTTTAAACAATTTATATCTGACCATCAGCATGGTTTTATTAAACAACGTTCTACATGTACCAATCTTGTAACCTTTGTTGAAAATCTTGTAGCTGCTGTAGATAGTAATAAACAAGTAGATGTTATATACACAGATTACAGCAAAGCATTCGATAAATTACCATTTTCTGTACTCATTTTTAAATTATCATTTTACGGATTCTCTGGGTCCCTCCTTAGATGGATAGAATCATATCTAAATAATCGAACTTTTTCTGTAGTTGCTGCTGGCTTTGTTTCTAGTTCTAATTTTAATGTTACCTCCGGTGTGCCTCAGGGCTCAATTCTTGGCCCTCTCTTGTTCAATATTTTTATAAACGATTTGCCAAATTGCCTGAGTCATTGCACTCCATATTTATATGCAGATGACTTAAAAATCATTAAAATAATTGATAATTTGGATGACGTCGTAGCTCTACAAAATGATTTAAAAAAATTACATGTTTGGTGTAAGTTAAATGGCATGTTTTTGAATTCGGATAAATGTCACCAAATTACTTATAGCCGTAAAAATTATAACATAACTCATAACTATTCTATTGGCAACATTAAACTTATTAGGGTTAGTAACATGAGAGACCTTGGAGTAATATTTGATGAAAAGCTGACATTTATTCCTCACATTGATAAAATAACTAAAAAAGCGTCAAAAATGTTAGGTTTTCTCATACGTAACGCTAAAGACTTCCGTAACCCTAAAACTAAAATTTTGTTGTACAATTGTCTGGTGCGCAGTATATTAGAATACTGTAGTCCAGTGTGGAGGCCGCACTATGCTGTTCACCAACTAAAATTGGAAAGAGTTCAAAAAAGATTCATGTGGCACCTAATATACTGCGCCAAAAAGGCAAAAGAAATTCGTTCATACGAAAAGCGTTTAGATTTCTTTAAAATTGATAAGATCATTGATAGGCATATAAATGCGGATCTAATATTTCTCCATAAAATTATACATAACACAGTAAACTGTCCCATTCTTTTATCAAAATTTAGACTCAGAGTGCCATACCGTTACCCGCGTAAACCTGCTAATTTGACACCATTTGCACCAGTCCTTCGTAGAACTGTATTAGGTGCGAATTCACCAGTGCCTAGAATAGTTAATTTAGTCAATAGATACCACAGTAATGTAAGTGACCTAGATATATTTTGTGACTCTGTATCCAAATTCAAAATGCATGTGACTTCTGCGTTGAGAGCCGGTGAGGCCCAGCCCTGCAGTGGAATCCCACTTCGAGGCTCAAATGTATAACCAGTCTCAGAACCTGGGTGTGGGCATCCTCGTCACCCCAGCTAGCTGCTTGGCGGTACTCGACGGTGCCCCACAGTTAAAACTAAACGATTTTGTTCATAAAAACAGATTATTCCTTGTATATTTGCTAGATCCTGTACTGTGGCCAAATTTCCATATTAAGCTTCTTGATGTACCTAGTAAGTACCCTTGGTATCACACTAAATATATTTTAATGTTGCATAAATTTAAAATCCATAACTTGTTAAGTTCCTAAACACCATTGCTATTGTTTACAACTAGGATTAGTTTGTAAATATATTTTCACTATCTTTACTTATTGTAGTAATAATAAAATTGTGCATGCTGTGCTTAACTTCAATAGGTAATACATTTTATATATATACAAAAATACTAGTGTAAGATAAATGTATCAATGTTATTACCAATGTTAAGCCAAAATAAATAAAATAAAATAAAATAAAATAAAAAAAATTACAAGTACCTACGCATTATTGAGACTTTTTTCTTGTGTGTATGTCTATCTACGGAAGTCATCAACTGCTTGTTTTGCATGGCTACCAAAGATTACCCAAAATATAGGTATACATAATCGCTAAGTGCTTAAAGTGTTATCAACTAAAAAAAACTACATAATCATAATCACATGGAAAATTTAAGAAGCTAAAAAACATCTACAGACTATTAGGTAAGGCATATGATTGTTATCATCACCAGTCACGTTAAAATACAGACTATCAGAAGATAATCACACACATACATATGTATTTAAATAGATTAATCTCTTAAGTAATAACAATTCATATCCTATTCCTATCTACACTTATATTGTTATTTGAAACAGATTTCAAAATATTATATTTTACTTACCATTTAAATTGGCTGCACACACTACACAGGGTTACTACAACTAAAGCATACTTTAAGATCGACAGCTTCAGTACGTTTAGACCTAGACAACTTTAGATCTAGTTACGATTCTTAGTATTTAATAAAAAAAAACAATTTTCATTTTAATTCAATTTCAATCTAGACTTTGCACGATGAAGTTTTACGTATGGATATCTTTTCTCAAATTTCAATACAATGTAGAACAAAACAAATGTTGTTGTTTTTAACGTACTGAAGCACAAGTTACTAGAAGCTTTATATAAAACTATAACCACAGACTACTAAGGAGATATAATATAAAGGATGCTTTCATATCCACAACACTGATAGTACCTAGCACTAGCATTGTATACATTACTGTCTATTAGGACTATATTATATTATGTTCCAATTAAGTAAACAACCCGTAATGATGTGAGTACATAACCGATACGATATCTGTTCAAGGGTCATGACACGACGGCATCCGGGCTCACATTCTGTCTTCTATCGCTGGCCAACAACAAAACCGTTCAGGTACATACGAGTATATTATACATTATTATGTTTAACCTTACATGTATCAAAATTTACAACATGCTGCTTTCTGACACGGGGCTAGAGAACTTGGACTATCTTTATGCCTTTTTTCAAAATTTGCAGGTGCTATGTAATATAAGTAGATGATTGCATCAGCAAAAAAAACTTTTTAAATGATCTTACCTTATGCAGTTTTAATCACGATGCGTTTGGTAATTTCGGTCACACTGACCTACGAAATGATTGAGTCATAACACAAAACATTCTTTGTTATTATTCTACAGTGTTATATTATATTATTAGTCAGATTAAGAATAATCTGTCTGCCGAAAAATTATGCTCAGAGATATTATGTAGGCACTTCAGTATTCTGATAAACAGACACCTTGTTCTTTATACTCTTATAACGAAATACGGGTGTCTTTCAAAGGTGCTAACTTGTTATACGGAGCATACATTATGTTTCTGGCATATTATAAACAAAGTTCTCGGCATCTTGAACGTTCATAAATCGCGGTGATTGGATAATACGCGACTTACTCGTAAGAAAACTTAATCTCGCCACTAAACGCCTCAGTATTTCCTATTGGTTTCTCACAGGATAAGATATTCTTGGAGCTGCAGGGTATATTCGGAGACTCGACCAGGCCCGCCACAATGGAAGACCTGGCCCAGATGAAGTACTTAGAGATGTGCATCAAGGAGTCTCTCAGACTCTACCCGCCAGTGCATTTCATCAGCAGGAGCTTGAATGAAGAAGTTGTGCTGAGTGAGTATACTGGATTATATTACCCTGAGTGATTGAGAACATTTGAATCTTCCAGCTTTATTAGATTTAAGTAATCGAAAAAGTTTTTTCTTGTAACGCTTTTATAAGCTTAAGTTTGACTACAGCCCATCTGGTGCCAAATCAGTCAGTATTACAACCTAAAAGTACCTACTAAGTGTAAGATGAAACTAGCTTGCCAACTAGGAAACTATTTAGTTAGGTTTTGATTCAAGTTTATTATCCTGTCATCTAGAATTTCACCGACACACTAGTTCTAATTATCTATATTATGGAAGGAAATAAAAAAAAGCTAATGGGATAAAATACTCTCCATAACTGATTAAATATACAAAAATAAGCATGTCAAACTTTTTATATATCTAATAAAACTATCAAAATGTCAAATTAACTAAATAAAATGTGCCCATCAAGCTCGCTGCGTTTCCGCGCTGAATGGCAATAGCTAGCCGTTGCACCAGAAACGATCCAAAGGCTGATTAAATGAATACTCATGTGATGTTCCAGGTGGCTACTCCGTCCCAGGGAACACATTTTGCCACATCAACATCTTGGACTTGCACCGCAACCCCGACCTGTACGAGGACCCGCTGGCGTTCAACCCTGATCGCTTCCTGCCCGAGAACATCGTCAAACGCCACCCGTACGCTTACATCCCCTTCAGCGCCGGCCCTAGGAATTGTATTGGTATGTTTCGTTACTCTACTTTGTTATTATTGATCTTTTTCGTATCGAGAGTGGCCAACTATGGTCTCGACAGTTTATCTTTACTAGACAAACAGCAGGGACCTACAATTTAACGTGTCATCCGACCCACGGAATGCCACATTATTAGTTAAATCCATTTATTTATTACATAAGCACAAGCCTTATAGACTAAGTGTGATCTAAAATGCACAGCCCAAACCACTGGACGGATTGGGCTGAAATATGGAATGAAAGTAGATGTTATGACGTAGGCATCCGTTAAGAAAGGGTTTTTAGGAAATGCCACTTTTAAGGGGTGAAATAGGTAATGCAAGTTTTACTTCTTAATGCGAGCGAAGCTGAAAGCACCCACTAGTTAACATATATAATTTTAATTTCAGGACAAAAGTTCGCAATGATGGAGATGAAGTCAGCCGTGTCCGAAATCCTGCGCAAGTTCGAGCTGAAGCCGGTGACTCGACACGAAGACATCGAGTTTATGGCCGACCTGGTTCTAAGAAGCAATGATCCAGTCTTTGTTACTTTTGCTAAACGATTAGTTGATGGTTAATTAAACCGAATTTTGATAGTTTTTGTATGATTGTATTAAATTAGTGTTTAACTTAATTCTTTAGGGTACTCGACATTTCTTGAGCTCTAGATATAAAAGCAAACAAATCCCCTATGAAACAATAAAAACTTAATGAAAACCAGTCAATTTACAAAGATTGGGAACTACGATGCTATGCAGAATTGCAGAAAGACAGAGTTGCCCTATATGGTGTGATGTCATAAGGTTAATAAAGTTTTATCATTATCTTTTATCAAACAAATTAATAGTGAGAATTATAAACACCCTTTTTTGTGAAATTATTATACCTACCTAATGAAGTTAAGAATTGCGTTCAAATATAGTATTCACTATTTGTTATTGTTTTTAAAAACAAAGCATCAATCTGCAAGAACACACAATATTACCATGCAAAGTGTAGATATACCTACTATTTAAGATTCGTGTACCTATTGGCCATCGATCAAATGGCATTTAATTCCATAGATATGTCTTATCAATCTGGTAGCACAAATAATTATTGCAAAGAATGGATTTCACTTGACGACTGAAACTGTGCAACTTTATCAAGTGCGATTTTGCGATTACCAAAGCAACTGCCGCTGCGGTCAAACTTTGGATGGGTGACCGTGACAATAAGACAGGGGCATTTACATATGGCTGCTTCCGTGGGTCAGATGAAATGTAAGTGCTGCAGTCGTTAAATCATGTCAGAAACAGAAGTTCGCCAGAACTCCAGAGATCGCCATATTCATTTAATTTATTTATGTCACGTTTTATTTATTTATTATACTTATTTAAACGAAATTCTTCTTTCAATTCACATTGTAGAACAATTTTAGATGTAGGTAGACAATGCAACTCGTAAATGCTAGGGCCACAGTTCAACAGACCTACATAGCTATCTAATTAAAGATAGATAGATAGGTTGATACTACCTACATTACCGATACAAACAATGCACAGAGTCCTGGTATTGAAAACATTTGGTCCACGATCAAGTTCTATAAGATGTCTTTGAATGTGAGATAAATTTAACACAAAGATTTTTCATAAATCACAACTTTTTGCTTGAACCAAGTTTGGTAAAAATGTACCTCGTAGGTAACGCTTGTGCCAAAATTTGTATGTATAGAGAGAGTGTGTGTAAACTTGTCTACGAATTTGTCGCAAGCTTTGCCGAAATTATTTTTTTGTTAAACTTTAAGATAATCCGAGTTCCTTAAAATCTTTTGTGTATTTTTAATATAATTTCTATAGGCGCTAATGCAAGATCATCACACAACATAAGGTAACAATATATTTTAGTAATACTAAGAGACCATTGATTTAGACCTGAACTAGCTACAAGTGGTTGCTGTATCTACTGTATATAGTGATCAATTATAAAGTTATGCATAAACAGATAAGATAATAAAGAGAAATTGAACTATTGTGCACAAGCCGTGTTTGGCAGCATACGTTAGATATTTGCAGTTTGAATAGTTTAAAATGTTTATTTACTTATTGTGCATTATATTTCTATTATTATTCGTTCATTTAACATTCAATTACAATAGGAAGGCCAGGTTGTTGCGGAAAGTTCCTGGACCAAAGCTGAACTTCATAATTGGAAATGCTTTAGATATTATTATACCTCGAGGTACCTTTCTTATTTACTTTTAATTCCTAAAACCCGGTACAAAACAAAATCTAAACATACAATAAACTGTTCTAAATTTACAAAAAACAAAACTTGAATACCATAGTGATCAAAAAATAATTTTTAAATTTTTTAGCGCAGCTTTTCAAATTTTTGCGGGACTTTGCAAAAGCTTGGGGAACCATTTGGAGATTGTGGTCTTACCCGCTTGGAGCCGTGTGCATTTTTCATCCCAACGATGTTGAGGTAGGTAAAGGTACATGTTTTCATATGAATAATTGTGAGGCTTTCATACATAACTACACAGAAATACCAATTGATTTCCTAACGGGCCTTATAAAACTATTGTAACTATAATATTGAAGATATTAATTATTGTAACACCATTAAACTGTACAGTTTGCAATGAATATACTTTTATTTTACTTTACTATGTATAATAAGTATATATGATTTACTTTATTTAATTATTTACCGATATGTTGAAAGATATGTAGTTCTTACACCAAATTATAAGCCCCACATTTGTATCTCATGGATTTTACATATATTTTTTTTGGAATAAATAAAATTATAGGAGCATAAGCATGTTTTTCCTAAAGTTTTTTGTATTGCAGATCGTACTTTCTGGGATGAAGCACAATAAGAAGAGTATATTTTACAATTTTCTGAAGCCTTGGCTGCAAGAAGGATTACTAGTGAGCGATGGTAACAATAACAATTGAGTCTTTACAAAAATAGCACAGTATAAAATAAATAAAAAATAAGCCCATACAAAGGCAAACTGTGTTGAAAGTTGTTTTATGCGTAGGTCTAGATATCATAAAGATCAACCGGTTTCAGGTGATAAATGGCAAAGACGCAGGAAAATTCTGACACCCGCTTTCCATTTCAATATTTTACGACGATTCTGTACCACATTTGAAGAAAACAGTCAAAGGTTAATAAAGATTTTGGAAAAATCTGAAGGAAATTCTGTCAATGTGGTGGACATTATTTCGGAATTCACTTTACACACCATTTGCGGTAATATTTAATGTTATTTATGCAATAGTTTGTTGGTATTTGAGCTCAACTCAATATTTTGTTGCGATTATACTATATATTATGTACGTACATTCATTAATAGATTTCAAAGAGAGACTCATTCAAATAAGCAAATAATCTATCTAAATATTTAACATCAATTTTAGAAACGGCAATGGGAACGCAACTTGATAAAGATTCTTCTGGAAAATCCTATAAAGATGCCATTTGTGGTCTCGGAAACCTCATAGTACATAGAGCGACAAGGACATATCTGTACTCAGACTTCATGTTCTACATGTCAGCAGTCGGCAGACTGGAGAAGAAATATTTGAACACAATCCACAAGTTCACTACTAAAGTGATTAATTTCAGAAGAAACTTTCTAAGCACACATGGAAATAATATTAATGAAATAATAGAAGATGACTATGACAAAATTTGCTATCGGAAACGGAAAACTGCTATGTTAGACCTTTTGATTTCGGCAGAAAAAGATGGTTTAATAGACGCAAAAGGTATTCAAGAGGAAGTGGACACTTTCATGTTTGAGGTATGATTATAAACACATAAAAATAATGTGATAAATGATGATGGATGATACAATTATATGAACTTCATATTTATCATTTTCAGGGTCATGATACTACTTCATGTGGATTGACATACTTTTTAGTAGCTTTGGCTAATTACAAAACTATCCAGGTAGGTTAACATCAAGACACGCTAGTACTTAAGCGCGTTAGCCATTAATTTGTAATTGTTAGATATTACAAAATAAAATTATATTATATCCGACATCTAGTACCCACGACACAAGCGTTTGCATAGTGTGGGGCTAAATGGCGCTGTGTGCAATGTCCTAGAAAATTTATTTATATATTTTTAGATTATGCATTCCTCTTTTTTAATTATGCTTTTTTATCTCAGGATAAAATAGTCGACGAGCTAAAGGATATATTTGGTGATACTAAGCGTCGCGCAACTATTGAAGACCTGTCCAAAATGCGGTACTTGGAGCGCTGCATCAAGGAAGCACTCAGGCTGTATCCACCTGTGCCCTTGATAGGAAGAATACTAAGCGAGGAAATCAAATTAGGTACGTACTCGTATGCGTATAGAATACAGGGTTACTAGTACCATAGGTATGCCAATATTTTTATGTAATCCAATGACTTTTAATCTAATAGATACTTCATAAATCAAATTTACAGTTTCTTAATTTTTTGACAGCCTAGTATAAATAGTAAAGTAACTGAAACTCTGGAAAAATATGAGTATAGTGACTCCTCGGACGTCGGTCCGAAAGGTCCTCAAAGGTCTTTCGGACCGACGTTCGAGGAGTCAAATCGTCCTGAAGATGCCTCGTGGAGAGGCGAAACACGTGTCGACGAGAATATCTTGCCGAAGGAGAACTACAAAGATTGAAGACACAAGGTGCGGTGTTGGTAAGATCTTGAGATCCACGGTGGCCACGTTGGTTAGGAGGTGAGGTGTGGCGGTGGTATATGGAGGAACACACCTAAAAACCATTAAGTTTGTTGTTTGAAGTCGGTCAAGGAGCAGTCGCAGCGGAAAAACACTATATATTTTTCCAGAGTTTCAGTTACAATGGATTTCCGCAAAGTAACGCCTGATTCAATGTGTTTGTATAGATCAGGAGTTCTTTATCCCAAAATTCAAATAGGTAGACTTGATCCCATGCTGTTCTATAAAGTGTTTAATATGACTAAACCTAATTTAAAAAGTTTTGTTTGTTACCAGCGCCATCGTATAGATAAGAAAGTAACAAATTTTACCAATGCATTATGACACGCTATTGAATTAAAAACGTTTATTACTTTCCCTATGCTTCCAGGTGGCTACACGATCCCAGCTGGAACCTACTGCGTGATCCACATCTTCGACCTGCACCGCTGCGAGCAGGTGTACAAGGATCCGCTAGTGTTTGACCCGGACCGCTTCTTGCCGGAGAACTGCGTCTCTCGGCATCCCTACGCCTATATCCCTTTCAGTGCTGGGCCTAGAAATTGTATTGGTAAGTAAGTACTGAGAGCGGCTAACACTGGTGTCACAGTTTTTCAAACCAACCTCTGGGGCCTCGTGACATGGCTACAATTTAATATGTCATTCATAGGATTGGTAAATCATATCATATCATGATACGATATAAACCTGCCAACTCTGGTGTCGAGAGATTATCAAGTCACCATAAGGGCCTCTGACATGGCTTAACGACTGCCGTACTATGACAAACAACAATATATAGGACAACTAATACATAAGTTATCTGATAGTGCCTGCCTACATATGTTTCATTCAATTGGCATATCATTTTCAGGCCAAAAATTTGCCATGTTGGAGATGAAGTCTGTTATATCGGAGATATTGAGAAAGTTCGCGTTGCTACCACGCACTAAAGTAGAAGACTTGGATTTCACCGCCGACTTAGTACTTCGGACTGCAGTGCCTGTTTATGTGGAATTTGCCAAGAGAACTGATAGCTTTTAAAACGCCAGTTGCTATATAAATAGATAAGACAAATGTATTGTTTGACTAGAGAACCTATTCATCATTTTTGTTTAGATTTATATATTTAATTATAATAATACATATCACTTTTTAACGTGTATTCTAAATGGGTGAGGTAAGGTTACATTATGTTTCTATTAAAACAATATATTTTATTCAGTATGTACAGCACAGAAAGTCTCATTTTTATATGTACCGCAAACAATACAGTATACATAATTATTATTAATAAACATATTTAAGTACAAGTAATCCTATTTCGTATCATCCTTATAAAAAACAAACTATATTATGGAGATGCTTAATCTATTTTACCTGGTTAGCTAGAATAACCATTTGATGCTCTGACTGTCACAAACTGAACTGAAAACTGCACGTAAGTAATAATAATGAGCCTGCCATTCGCATTGACTTCACTATCTGCAAGAGATATGAAATAATACTTAATAGGTACTAGTGTAAAACAACAACCAGTTTTGAAGTGAGCCGACGCTATGTTGACGTATTTACTGCTCGTAATATTTTTCCTGTGCTTTTTGCACATTTTATTTAATTACAACTATAGGGCTCGATTGTTGGGAAAAATACCGGGACCTAAACGTTCCTTTGTTTTTGGAAATGCGTTTGAAAATATTTCTAAGTCATCAGGTGAGCTATCAATTTTTTTTTGTATATGTTATGCATCTTCTTCTTATCGAATGATTGTGGCCAACTGTCGAGAGTTTTTTAACGGCCTCCAACATGGCTTAACGTGTGCCGAACTAGACAACAGCCGGGACCTACAATTTAACGTGTCATCCCACCCACGCATATGTTATGCATGTGCAGTCGTAATGAAATAGCTAATATAGCTAACTAAGCTCTGAATTTGCTTCTACTTTCTGACAAATATTTATTTTAACTCGCTAGAATTTTAATATACATACAATGTTTGTCATATTATATTGATATTTCGTATTAATACCAGAACACGTTCCAACAATCTCTAGAAATTTTGTCTGTTTATCTGTGTCTCTGTTTATTTAAACGCTCATCACGCAAAAACGGCTGAACGGATCACCATGATTTTTGGTATGTAGGTAGTGTTATAGGCTACTTTATATCCTGAAATAATGCAAGCGAAGCTGCGGGCGTCCACTAGTGTATAAAATACGTCTCAGAAATTCAGAGGTCAAAACTTTTGTACTTGACATTTTGAGTGATGTGTTTTTTGTCCATAAACTCGGTATTTAAAACTAGCTAGTTTAGCTACTCGTATTTACTAAAATAAGTATTTTTAACGTAACTAGAACTGGTAAACACTAGTGATGTCTCCTGTACTTGCTTTTAGTTCCAATAATCCGGGATTTAATACGCTTGAGTGTTAGATAATTAATCTTTGTAGGTAATTTGATTTAAAAGGGGTTCGTTCATCCATTTGAGCGCGAAATAGAAACAAACATAATTTTAAATACAGACACCTTTCTTCATTAAAAAAAATCTTATTCATTATAGAAGATCCTTTAGGTTTAAAAAACAAATTGTGCTGTTTTAGTGGAAATATTCGACTACTTCAGATGCCTTAATAAGAAGTATCCCACAATAAATACCATGTGGTCGTGGCCGTACGGACTGGTCAATGTTTACCGACCAGAAGATGTAGAGGTAATTATTATTCTAATTGTATATAATTATGAAAATAATTAATAATATTCCATACACACAGCGGGATATCACACAGCGCCCTCAAGTCCCATACTGTCTCTTCGAGTTGCCTTCCTCATTCCTGAGGGTCGTGACTGCCCCTGAAAAATAATTCTTTGGGGAAGTTTTCTTGGGCAAGTAAATCGTGTTGGGCGCCCAGTGCCATACTAAGCAAACGCTAACAATGCAACCTACAAACAGCTCACGGAAAAGCAATGAACACAGCCCTATCATAGAAATTTATGTAATTGAGGTTGCTGTCTGTTTGTGTGTTTAATGGATTGTGTTACGTTTCTAACTTGTCATGTGTCCAAATCCATAGTTATTATATTTTCAGTCGGAAAGGTTCAGCTAATACTGTTAACAATGACCCATTATGGATTCTATTTTACTAGTACTCAAAACTTGACTTTAAATGCTATGAATGAAAGTAATGTACCTAATCTATACAAATAGTAGCTTTTATGCCATGATTTTCAGTATAGAGTACTCTTTACTTCAAACAGAAGGAAATTCCTTTTTCAGATTTTACTTTCAACCACTACACATAATCAGAAAAACATATTCTACAGGTTTTTGGAATCTTGGTTGCAAGATGGAATACTTATGAGCGATGGTAAGATATCCCTAAGCACAAAAAAAGTTACGGACGTTTCTTTGCGAACGAAAACTTCTCGTACCTTTGTTGAAACGAAATAAAAGTTTCATCATACGGCCGCGCTTTTATAAGACTTGTCTTCTCTGATCTTGACTGGTCTAGTAGATAATAATTGGCGTAAGTATAAAATATATTATTTTTCAGGACCAAAATGGCAAAACAGGAGGAAAATTCTGATGCCGGCCTTTAATGTCGCAATTCTAAAGAAGTTTTGCACAGTTTTCGAGGACAACAGCCGGAGGCTGGTTCATACTTTGAAGGCATCGCAAGGACAACCTATAGATCTGACACCTATACTCTCAGACTCTACACTTCACACAATCTGTGGTTAGTCTTAATTATAACTAGTTTATTGCGTCCCAAGTTTTAATCTAAAACTTGGGGCAAAAATTATCTAGAGGTCGTGTTGTTTTTTAATGGAGTCTAAGATTAGCACTGATATTAACCAAAATAAGTTCGCACATTTCAAGGCTGTTTTCAGTGGAATTAATTTTAAATGCAGCTGTGGCAGTTCACAAATATAAATCAACTTCAATAAGAATAGTTTCGAGATCACTCTTAATATCCGTGATACAATTTTGTTACTTCGATTTTAGATTTATTTAAATCTGTTGAGTCCCGAATTGAAATCTGTTAATAATGCCACTTAAAATGTTCTTTCGTGAGTTAAACAAAACTAGATAATTTTTACTTTATTATCATAGTTGTGTATGTTTAATTGATTAGTGATATCTTATGATTTCAGAAACTGCGATGGGAATAAAATTAAGAGACGAAAATGCAACAACTGTGCAAAAATATATGGATGCTATCCGTGGCATTGGCCGTGTGTTTGTAGAGAGAAGTATCAAAGTATACTTGTATCCTGAACAATTTTATAACTTATCTCTTCTAAAAAGACGAGAGCTAAAGTACGCCGAATCAGTTCATGCGTTCACTAAAAATGTGATAAGTGAAAAACGTAACTCAGCCAAGGAATTACAGAAAAAAACAACCAATGATGATAATGAAGACAAAATTGAGGCTTTCTACAAAAGAAAGAGCAACACAGCTTTCTTGGATCTACTTTTAATGCTACAAAATGATGGCCTCATCGATGCACAAGGGGTTCATGAAGAAGTGAATACTATAATGTTTGAAGTAAGAATATAATAAAGCTTACACGATTTTCCAATTTTCCTCTCAGTACTTAATATTATAAAGGCGGTGAGTTTGTTCCTCCTTCTCTCTCAAACTGACTGTTACTAAACTGCAGACTGACCGATTTGGATAAAACTTGGCATGAAGATGGATTTGGTATGACCCTGCATTAACTTTACTCATAATCTTCTAGTTACTTTAGAACTAACGTCGACCACTCTTGCATTTAATTGAACATATGAAAAATTTAGTAAACTACGAACAATGTTTATTTCCAGGGCCACGACACGACGTCTGCTGCATTATTATACACGTTTATGCTTCTAGCAAATAACAAGAACATTCAGGTAATCTCGCTCGGTGGACTTTACACATGGCTCAGTCGATCATCTAATTACACATCATCATTAATTGGATTAGTGGTGCATTTAATTAGGTTCTACAAGGCAGTTTGCAATGTTACTGTAATTTGTGATAAGAATATTCCATAACTTTATGCAAATTGATGTATTATCTCAAAATTATTCTAGTTTTATTTTAATTATGCCCAATTTTCTTGTGTAAGGAATGTGTATCACCTTTAGTGATCTTTAACTAATCTATATCTGATATAAAATATTATATTAAAATCTAACTATAACAACCGGCTAGCACTTACGTTAAAAAATATGTCGCAAAATTAGCTCGAAATGTTTCCGAGCACACAGTTAAATTGAATCACGCCTTACGGAAACTTTAGTACAGTGATATTGAACTCTGTTTTAGGACAATATAGTAGAAGAGTTGAACGAAATATTCGGCGGGTCAGACCGAGGTCCAACCATGGAAGACCTGGCCGCCATGAGATACATGGAGCGCTGCATCAAGGAGTCACTCCGCCTGTACCCACCAGTCGCCATGATTGGACGGGTGCTCAGCGAGGACACTACTTTAAGTAAGCATACACTTGATCTTTCCTACTTCATTCGTCTGTACATATGTAGGTATAATAAACCAGAAGAAGGTCAAAAGTATGAACATTTTAAATAAAAATAATGTTTGAACATACCTACTACGAATTGATAGCAGAACACGTTCCAACAATTTCTAGAATTTTTTTCAGTTTATCTGTTTATTTAAACGATCATCCCGCAAAAACGTCTGAACGGATCATCATGATTTTTGGTATGTACCTAGGTAGTCTTAGGAGTGTCATAGGCTACCTTTTATCATGAAACAATGTTACTGTGTTTCTTCTTCACACGGTTGAAACGAATTGCGTGAGATCTGGTATAGAGGTAGAAGAGTTTTTGAATAACTTTTTTATTTATATATTAAGGGAAGGAAGTACCTAATTAACCGGGTAAACTTCACCTTTTAACTTTTTTGTTTGAATGTGAACACGTGATAAGATACAAAAAATATAGTGTACGTTAAATATTTTTTCAAATAAGTTTTAATTTGGAAAAACGGATATTTTAGTCATAAATAAAATGAAACAACGAATGTTATATGAATGTTACATATGTATCTACACATCATTGACTAAATAATGCATGCAACATATTTTTATCTTACAATATCTTGTTTTGCCTGTTACTTGTCCTTGACTGCATAAAACTGATTTCAATATTTTTTATTAATACTAGTTGTTTACAACATACAAGCGATTTACTTGAGATTAAATATACGAAATAAATATTACAAATTTAAAACACTTAAAGACTTACATCGAGGTTTAATTCGACAATCTCTTGACCACAAGTATAATCCGCATTAAAGTAACGTTAAAGTGCCTAAATCTGTTCAAACTACATTATATTTTTCACTACCAACTTATAACATATCGTACTAAACAGAATAATATTTTTTGCGAAATCTACTTGAACACCTTAAAAGATATAAAAAACTCCTGCCGATCGTGATTATTTTCGCTCATTTTCCAATAAGTTTAAGATATAAAAAAGTATAACCTAACCTAACTTTGTGCCCAATCGTTTTTTGAACAGTTGTATTGTTCACTTTATGCGCTAGGTCAATTAAGGTTATTAAAATCATATTTATATTAGCCAATTGAAACACAATTTAGTACCGCCTGTCTTACAAATTATACAACTTCTAATTATTGGAGTCCTTCGAGACCAATCACAAGCTTTAATTAGAAAAAAACAACTTCAATGACCTCTCCTAATATACGTCCAAATGTCAGAATTGATATACTCATTTTAGTCCATTGAAATGTTACATGAACTTTGCATTTTTAGAGGACGCAATTTTATTTTTGGGGCATGTTTGGGAGGTCCATAGAAGCTTAACTTCAAGTTTGTGGGGTCGCCACTCTTGTCCCCCGGCCGCCATCTTGGAAAAAGAGTGGAAACGCTTTTTTCGCGAAATCTCGGAAACTATGCGTCTTACAAAAAAAATTTGAAGGCATAATTTGTAGCAAATTGTTTTGCCTACAAATACCTATGTTTATTTACATTTTTGCCCTAAATTAAAAATTAAAGAAGTTATCGCCAAAAAAAATGAGAAACAAAAAAACGTTTGAGAAAAATGCTTTTTTTCGTAAATAAACATATTTGTAGGCAAAACCATTTGCTAAAAAATTATGTCTGCACAAATTTTTTGTAAGATGCATAGTTTCCGAGATATCGCGAAAAAAGCGTTTCCACCCCTTTTTCCAAGATGGTGGCCGGGATACAAGAGTGGCGACCCCACGAACTTGAAGTTAAGCTTCTGTTGACCCCCCAAACATGCCCCAAAAATAAAATTGCGTCCTCTAAGAAATGCAATATTCGGCCCTAAAATTGTAACATTTTAATGGACTATTTTGATGTAATATGAAAATATAATAAAAAAATCTTTCCCTTAAAATGTAAAAAAAAATAAAAAATTCATGGATAACTACTTAATTATACAAATATACATATACGAAATTTTACACGCGTTATAAGGCGCTTTAATAGATCATCACAATCAACATTAATCCAATTTCAACAACATCATACACATACATATGTATTATATGTATATGAAGGTTTAATTCATAATCTTCTATTTTCGTAGTCAGTTTAAAGCAATAAAAATTAGTGAACCGATCAATCATAATTAAGGACCCACACACTACGCACTGAAAAAGTCGTGTAAACTTCTGTTATATAGGTATATACATAGAATACCAAACACAAGTCACATAATTTTAGTTTCAACTAATACAGGTTTTTACAATTAATTCACACCAAACTCGTTAAACCAGACAGAGGCCACTGGAGTGGTTAAAAAACTCTTGACAGAGTTGTCTTCATCATACTAAACATAACTAACATACTAACATAACTGTATTGATAGATATGTATAGCGTGGGAAGCCATATGGGCAGGTGGGAGTGACGTGCGGAAGGTGGAAGACCATTGCATTGTGAAGAACATTAGAAGAGTAAACGTCCAGCAGTAAACAAATTTAAGACAGGCTGATGATGATGATGATACTGGTACATTTGACTCCATTATTTTCATCTTCCAGGCGGCTACAAAGTCCCAGCAGGGACGCACTGTGGCGTGTTCATATACGACATACATCGTCAAGAAGACCTGTACAAAGATCCTCTCAAGTTCGACCCGGACAGGTTCCTGCCAGAAAACAGTGTCGGCCGACATCCCTACGCCTACATACCTTTTAGCGCTGGACCTAGGAATTGTATTGGTAGGTATTAGTTAGTAATGTCAAAGATTACAAAACTAGTTCACTCAAGTTCTAGTGGGTGCCTGCCTCACTTCCGTATTGTTGAGATAAAATAACCAATGTCACTTTCGGGAAAAAGAAAAACAACAAACATAAGACAAGTGTTTAGTAATATTTGAAAGTTTGAGCCGACTCTGACAATATCACGTACATACATACAGGTCGAATTGATAATATGTATATTATAAATTTTTTGAAGATTTTTTATTTTTATTTTTTACGTGGGATAGGTTTACGTTTGACTACAGCCTGCCTGATGTTAAGCATTGCTGAAGCCTAGGATGTGACACGCCTACCTAGAAGATACCTATTAACTCTAGATTTGAAGACCCCTGGATTGTAGTTAGCAGGAAACACGGCTTCTGGTAAAGTGTTCCAAAGCTTTGCCGTCCGTACAATAAACGTAGAGGCAAAACGCTGTGTTCGACACTTCGGCACCTCCACCATGAAACGGTGTCTACCTGCGGACTTTCTGCTTTTTCGGCTAATCAAAAAGCATGATAAAAATTGCGTGTACGAGTTCTACGATCGCTACGAAATGTGCGTCTACGCAAGTGCTACGCCATATAAAAGACATCAACGAAGGAACCTCTACGCATACACATTTTTAAACTGCTATATGGTGCAAATTATATAAGATATTCATCGTAGAGACACACCAGACGTTGCTTTAAGTTTAGATAACTAAAATTACTTATGATAAAATTCCATTACTTAAAATAGAATACAATAGAGAAGATCATAATGCATATTGATACACTTGTACTTGTACTGTATGTTTCTCTCGCAAACAATTAGTAACGGAGCAATGAATCATCGTGATTTTTGGTATGGTATAGGCACTATGCCTGGGCCTTATTATCGTATAATATAGGTGTATAGTTGATTATTATTTTTCACTTATTTCCATATTATTTCAGGTCAAAGGTTTGCGATGTTGGAGATGAAATCTATTCTCTCGGCTGTTCTGCGTGAATTCATACTGGAGCCGATAACTACACCTGAAGATTTAAAATTCAGAATGGACATAATATTAAAATGCGCAGTACCTGTTGAAGTGGCTTTTGTACCACGAAAGAATAAATAATATAATGAATAGTTGAGGTGTTACATTGAAAGTAAAATATATAATTGTAAGAAGTTTATCATTACCATCACTAGAGGGGAGGGCGGGGTACAGAGGCCACAAAGCCATAAAAAAATATCACAGCATACGATGAAAAGATGGCCCCATAGGGTAAATGAATAAATATTTCAAATTAATTGATATTGTTTTCATTCTTACGTCATAATTTTCTCTATTTTCATTGTTGGTGAATATTCATCCTTATAGGACTCAATTTGTTCAGAAATACTTAGTAAAAACTGATTCATGACTCAAAAAAGAATTGAAGAATGAAAGAGAATGTAAGTGAAACACATATGCGCATTTCGCGCATACGCAAGCCCACAGCTTTCACGTGTCGCGCTGTCATGTGTGTTTTGTGTTCATAATATTGCCAGCTAAATATAGGTAGTATAGAATCCCGGCTAATAGTATTTGGCAGTCCCGCGGGCTGTATATTTATAACCGGGAGTAGAGTAATGGCACAGTGCGGTGTGTGCGGAAGACTGGCCAGTGTAGCGTCCCGCGCGCCGCGACACTTCGCGAGGATCGCGGCGCACGCGCGTCTCTCTACGCCGCTGCTTCACTCTGTGATGCGAGATTTTACAAACGGTGGATTCGAAGACTTCCTCATGGAATGCGAAGACGGATTTGAGGTACCTAATTACTTTTTCTTTTAAATTGATTGAGCATATTATTATTTTTGTGCGATTTTATTATTTTGTTTGTTAAATTCAGCACAATACAAGTATTTTAAAGTATTTATTTGACACAATTCACCCGCCGCAAGCCACAACGCAATATCTGCAAATAGGCATCTTAACAACACCATAAAGCTCATATTAGACTATGTATATACTGCTTGAAATATTCAGTTCAGATCGTTAATTTGACCTATGATGAACATCAAACAAATTAAATTAACATATCTGATGGCACATTTAGCCGTATATAATACTAATGATGGTTAAAAGTGGTGGGTAATATCAACTTAAATCATTATGTTATTAAGTATTGTGTAATGTAGTGTTTGTATAATGTGTATAAGTTGTATTGAGTATGTGTATTATTAATAACCTATATGATTGAGTGTGTATTGTATCTTTCAATTAATTTAATAATATAAATAAAATATATGTATATTGTACACCGCCTGTTTACAATTGTAAGTTATGTCCATCCAAAAGGTTGCCTGGAAGAAATCGCTTAAGGCGATAAGGCCGCCCAATGTGCAACATTTTAATTTAAGTATGTTTATTTCTGTTTTGTAATTTTTGTGTCTTTATGATGTACATTAAAGTTATATTCTATTCTATGTTACGTGCTTACGTTCGTAATTAACATTGTCTAGCTACCATAAAGTTTAAATGCGTGTTACCGATAAATAAGTATTGAACTTTGGTTATTACAATATATTATAGTAGAACAGCCATAACCCGTAATGGGTTCTATGTGCTGTTTATCTTCTTCTTCTTATCGAATGAGAGGGGCCAACTCTGGTGTCGAGAGTTTATCAAGAAGACCTAAGGGCCTCTGACGTGGCTTAACGACTGCCGTACTGTTTATGACAACCATAGATATGCAAGGTAGTACATAGTCAACAACTCATTATCTGTATCACTCTCTCGTTAGGGGCAGTTTTTTTATTAACCTATGCTGTCCCACTCCTAGGCGAAGGTCTCTCCCAGCTCCCTCCATGTATCTCGGTCGCTAGCCGCTACACGCCAGTCTCTCCGAAACTGGTCGAGCTAGCTGTCCCAAGCCTAAAGTTATGTTTATGCTAAACATATATGGTAATGCTAGTAAAGATTATTAAAAAATGTTGTGTTTAGTTGTCATGGTATATTATTATATTATTAGTACTTACTAAAATCGTTATGCTAATTTAGATTAGCATAGAAATTGTTATGCTACTAAAGATATACCGAGCTTTGGCTGGACAGTAGTCATTAGATATCAGTAGATAACTCTGTATAATATCATAACAAAATATAGCCATATGACTTTCAGAATGTAACGTTCAAAATCGGTCAATAGCCATAAAATATGTGTGTTTTTATTTGTTGGGTCGATGGAAAGGTCACTTTATCTGTAACCAGCGTAATCACAGCTAAGGTGATTAAAAAATAATGCTAGTGATGTACCGAATCAATGAAAGAGCAATTGGAAAAAAATAAAATAAAATAAGGTGACTGGAGGTAGTAAAAACATCTAAAATTACCTATACGTATTAACCACAAATACGACGTAGCGATAAGTACTTATATTTGTGTCTGAATTATATTTTTGGCCAGGAACATAAAAATATTTGAGTTCAAAATATTTTCCATACACATCAGATCCATTATGATAACATCCTAATCTGAAACGATTACTCAAGACAAACTTCGTGGTAGGTCTCCAAATACGATATTGATCAAACAACGTCCTCTGTGCTCGGCTAGTTCGCAAACAAGTATCGAAATACATAGTAACAATTGGCGAGTCGCGAAGGTGTATCAGGTGGGTATGTAGGTAGGTAAGAGAGCAGCGTGATATGACATTTAGAATTTCCCGTAAACGGTACGTCACTGTCGTGTAAACATTGTGCAAGTGAGATAAGTGGCGCGGCAAGAGGACGGCGTCAGTTGGCGCCTGCGCTCGGAGGCAGCGCCGCACTACGCCGACGTGAGACACTCGCCCCAGCTCGCGGTGGTCGGCCCTCGCACTCGCCGCCATGAACGCCCGCCAGCTCCGCCGGCTCGCCAGCCCTGTCAGACCCTTCTGCGTCTGCTTCAGGCGCTACAGCCAAATCAAACCCAACTATGTCATCGAGAAAAACGACGTGAGTGCCGCTTTACACGTTACCACAATATCGGACTTCAAAACTCCTTGTTGCCGCTCAGTGCTTATTGTTATCTAACATACCGTAACACTTTAATTTCTAATTAAAGTTTGTGAATTCGTTTCAGAAATGGCGCAACTCCGCGCCTCACTTCTACGCGGTCCAATCCATCGACTTGGCGAGGTGAGCGTCATTACATTCATTAACCATCAATGCACAAGTGCTGACACTTAATTGAAAACAAATTGTCATCAATAACGGCCGTCCACTCATATTGATCATTTTTAACTCTAGCCGGCGCCTGTCGAGTGCTGTGCCAATTCAAATAACATATTCTAGCATCTTCATTATTTCAATGCCTTAACAATTCAAACAATACAACATGTAGGTAAATTAATGTTTCAAATGACGACAAAATACCTAATCTTCCTAGACGAGATTCTAATCAAGAATAAAATACCTAGCCCTAAGAAAATAAATGTCTAATAAATAATAACTGATTGTTATATATATCACCGTTAGATTGTAAAGATCGTTAGATTACAATCTATCTAGCGAGATTGTAAACTATCGATAGATTGTGAACCGTATCATTATGATTGCAATTAGACTCATTATTCTTCGCTATATTGTAATCTACCGAAGTGAAGCCGTCAAATTGTGAACCGGTGTAGGACGGAATGCAACTTGCGCTCTATGTTTAGGTATTGCGAAGTCACTTGTCTGTGACAGGAGGTAAGATTAGGTTCGTTAGGTTGCTTTTTACCACGCACATGCGACGACGAGCGAAGCGAGGAGGAGCCAAGTCCTGTTGTAGTGCAAGTGTTGGACTCGAAGATGATACGGTTCACAATCTATCGATAGTTTACAATCTCGCTAGATAGATTGTAATCTAACGATCTTTACAATCTTACGGTGACATATACATACCTAGTCTTAACCAAAAAATTAAAGTCTAATAAATGAATGGTTGAAAATTATGATAGTTTTTAAAGATTGCTATCGCCACAAAAGGCAATTTAAAAAAATCAGATTTCTTTGAGTGCCAATATGTTCCTTCCAAAAATGCGTGGATGGCAATATGTTAAAAAGTAAATAACTCATTTCGGAACTTACACTATTCCATATATTAAAAATTGAAACATACCTAATTTTAATTTAAATAAAAATACTCGACAACACTTTTTCAATTTAAAAACCTAGGAACAAATATACAGGTTATAATTGAGTAAAATTTCAAATAATTCGATCACATACGTGCACGTCGAATTTATATCCTACTTCTATGAAGAAGTCGGTTAAAAATACAATACAGAGTTGACATATCGTTATCCTATTGACTGATCATCAATCAAATATTTTGTGTCCAGCGTTTTATTGTTAGGCTAATGCATTAATGGAATGAAAATTACCGTTCTTTCATTCTATACATTGAAAATCACGAATTAAATAATAATAAACCAAGCAGTTCAATCTTCGTCGTTCTGAACTTTGACTATGCAAGTAGGTATGGAATCTAGCAAGGACTTGACTTGTGTCATTCACAAATCATATCATTCTAACTGATAAGATAGCTTCCTAAAATAAAACTCTTGTTTGTTCCACGTGGTGCAGACGGTATTCTTTCGTACACAACATCAGTCCCGCATCGTGAGTACTGGAGTAGACTTGTCTGTGTTCCTACTTGCATGCCACCGCACCCTTCTGTAATGTAGGGGGTGAATTTTGAATTGTCTTGTGAAGGCTGAGTCATGACGACGTGTTTTATAGCTCTTTTATTTTCAGTTCGTGTTGGTACGAGTAGACACGATATTTTGGCTAAAAGATTACGATGAATGCTTCCAAAATTGTCCTAGCACTGCAACATCTTGATTTGGCTTGTAATTTTAGATTGGTTGGTAATACGATTGGCTTTGAAGTATTATGATGTTACTAGAGTTTTTTTTAATACATTTTTTTTGCTATTTGGCTTATAGATTGTTAAATATTTTGTAACGAATTGTAACTAGTAATTACATGTGCCAAATGGAAAAGCATAATCACGTATTGTTTTCTACTACAGAGAATAGATAAATTTGGCTATAGGACAAATTACTCGACAGGAAAAGCTTGCCTTTGTTTATTCGTAGCTATACCTAGTATTTTCATAGCAGTTTGTAGAACGCCGATTTAATTTAATTCAGTGTATCGTTGACGTCGTAGAGAAACTTTTCTTTTTTTCATTGTTTATTTCACCTAATTATACCATCATGTGACACGACAACGTGTGCGTGTAGGTGGTCCGACGCGGCAGACACACCCGTGAGACGTCGCCACCTGCCTACGACATCTTATTATTAGATCACTTCGTCACGATCCATAACACAGATCGAGTATGCCAAACCAATCAATTCACCATTACCAGTACTGCTCTAATAGATTTCATACACGTAATAGTGACCAATAGTTCCACATACACTTATAGCTATTATAACGATCTTCTATTTTAATATTAAAACTTTCGTGAGACATTTTATCAATATATACCAACTTACGCGATTTACACGTGAGTGAAAACCGTTTAGTTAATATATTGATCTTCTATTTGTTATTTTAGAGCAAGGGAGGGACCACACAAAAATGCGGACGATGTGCTATTTGACATGTTCAAGAATGAGGACACAGGACTATTGCCCGTTGGGAAATTTTTGGCGGTAAGTTATTTTTAGTATATTTTACCTAGAGCCAGACAGACTGATATACTTCGATGTCGTACTTTATCAGATTATCGAGTTTAAAATCACGCAATCTGTTACAGCCGAACTTGTCCTCCAGACATGTACCTACATAATCCAATCTGCTAGTTAGCACACACGACTTGGCACGTGCAGATATAATTGGCCGGCCTAATCTAGATACAGACACAAACAGACTCAACGTCAGGTGATGTTTACAAGCTCTCTTGTTCTACTTCCAGGCCCTGAGAACGACGGGAATCAGGAAAAATGATTCGCGAGTCAAGGAAGTTATGCACAACCTTTACAAGGTCCACAAGGAATCCAATTTCGAAGGAGGCTCCCCAGAAACTCTGAAACTAGACCGGAAGACTTTCAAGGAAGTTATTTCACCAAACATAGTGCTCATTACGAGAGCTTTCCGAAGCCAATTCGTCATTCCAGACTTCCAGGATTTCATAAAAGACATCGAAGAGATGTACTGGAGCGCTAAAAGCAACACGGATGGCAAAGTGGCGAGCTACATTCCTCAGCTCGCTCGAGCGAGTGCTGACAACTGGGGTGTCAGTGTGTGCACGATCGATGGCCAAAGATTCTCTATCGGTAAGATTGGCATAGTAACTGTACATTTGGCAACGCAGGAGTGTTTGTATAAGAAATTAACAATGTGCGCACTCCCCAGGTGACGTGAACGTGCCGTTCACACTACAGTCTTGCAGCAAGCCGCTGACCTACGCCATGGCTCTCGAGACCCTGGGCCCGGACACAGTACACAAATATGTTGGCACCGAGCCTAGTGGCCGCAACTTCAATGAACTCGTACTGGACTATAATAGTACGTATACCTCACTCTCTACCTACTCCAATAACAATATAACTAATTTGTATATCAGAATGCAAAACAAGTTTGTGTTTTGATTCGATGATCAAACAACTTGTAATAGATACCATAACACGTATCAGTGTGTCAACATTTTCCTCGCAGATATTTTAGATCAATACATTAATTTGTTTATATAGAGAACTTCGATACGTTAACAAATCTGTTTATTTCTATTTCTTCAGTGAAACCACATAATCCGATGATCAACGCGGGCGCGATCTTGGTATGCTCTTTGCTGAAGAGTCTGGACAAGCCTGAGATGACCCTTGCCGAAAAGTTCGACTATGTGATGTCATTCTTCAGCAGACTGGCTGGGAACGAAGTATTAGGTTTCAACAATGCGGTATTTTTGTCTGAACGAGAAGCTGCCGACCGCAATTATGCACTTGGCTTTTACATGCGCGAGTACAAATGCTACCCAGAAAAAACCAACCTTCGCGAGTGCATGGACTTCTATTTTCAGGTATGTTAATTACCAACCCACGACTGTTCCTACATTTGTACCGTCAAGACGGATATTTATTGTTATTGTAGACACTATTACATGTGTATTATGTTTATTATTTATAATTATGTTTTTCTATATTTCAGTGTTGCTCAATGGAAGCAAACTGCGACATTATGTCTATCATGGCGGCGACGCTCGCCAACGGAGGCATCTGCCCGATTACTGACGAGAAAGTTCTTCGTCCGGATTCAGTGCGGAACGTGCTTTCTCTGATGCACAGCTGCGGCATGTATGACTATTCCGGACAATTCGCCTTCAAAGTGGGACTCCCTGCGAAGTCAGGAGTGTCTGGAGCCATGTTGATAGTAGTCCCTAATGTGATGGGCATTTGTACGTGGTCCCCGCCACTTGATCCTCTTGGCAACAGTTGCAGAGGATTACAGTTTTGTGACGTAAGATTGCCTTTTATTTAATGACCTTTTATTAAATAAATATATGTATCATTCATTTAATTTGTGACTTATATCTGAAATTTTAAACGAGTCTTACGTTTCAGGAGCTAATAAACCGGTTCAACTTCCACAAGTATGACAACATTCGCTATGCTAGCCACAAAAAGGATCCTCGCAAGTACAAGTTCGAATCAACTGGACTCAATATTGTGAATCTTCTATTCTCAGCTGCCAGTGGAGATCTCAGCGCTCTGAGAAGGTATTCTATTTTAATAGCGATGAATGCAAGTAGCACGATGTTATGTGGCATGTCTTTGCATGAATATAAAAATTGTGTTGTTTCCATCAGCGTCACCGCCAGTATTTCTGAAAGCGCGACGCCCGGTAATTCTGTAAGTGCTCCGGCTGCGGCGGCCGATAGTTTTGAAAGTACTGCATCCGGTAATAGTGGGTCGACTGAGGCATCTCCTCCGGCACCGGTGACACCTTTAAACTAAAATATCTTTCCACAAGTACGCGACTCACTCAAATCGTAGACGCAAATGCTTGTAACGTCACGGCCTTGGCCTAAATTTGTCATCCTAGTTTTTCGACTATTATTTAGGCAACTGGTTCATAGTCACTTTGATTCGATAGCAAAGCTTGTTTATCCTATTGGCTAATTGCGGGACATGAACATTGTGATCAGACACGTTTCACAAATCATTTTAATAAGCATTTGGGTGTGCTTTGATTTATTTTTTGCGGGCTATTTGGGACGCTTTAGAGATTTTTTTATTTTAGTACACAATTTTCATGTGTATGTAATGTTGCAGGCACCATCTGTCGGGCATGGACATGACTCTGTCTGACTACGACGGGCGCACGGCGCTGCACCTGGCGGCGGCGGAGGGCCACCTGGCGTGCGTGGACTTCCTGCTGGCGCAGTGCGAGGTGCCGCACGACCCGCGCGACCGCTGGGGCAGCCGCCCGCTCAACGAGGCCGAGACCTTCGGACACATCGCCGTCGTCAAGTACCTCAAGGAATGGGAATCTGCTCACCCACAGGACAAACCAGCAGTACTCCCCACCGGCGTCGATGACCTGATCCCAGCCAAACCAGACGCCGACGATGCTACTAAAGATCCCAGTATCCAAGAAATCGTCACCAGAAATGGTGATAAAGTGCAGTAAATCGAATCTCAAAACTCATTGGGATTTCTAGTTTCCTATTTATTTTATTGGTAGATTTCCTTTAATTTTTAGTTCTGCCAAATCTGTTGCCAAATAGAAGGCTTCAATGATGTATTACAATATTAGCATCTGATGAGGAACTTTAAGTTGTATTTTAGCTGCTGGATCAGCTTGAGGTGTGCAATGCATTTTTTGCGTCTGGAAGAATGTACACATAATTTACAAATATTTTTTTTACAAGTGTGAGATATGCATCTTTAAATAAGAAATTTTATTGTGTATTGTATGAGAGAATATCTGAAATTTTTGTGTTGACATGTGATATTATTTTTAGTACTTTTAGTTTGATTTTTGAAACATTTACCTATTCAATGGTTAGGTAGGTTGTTGAAAAGTAGGTATCCAAGCAAGATATCATTACTTATATATCTGCTATAATTTCTATGAAAATGTACACCATTATACATGTTTGGAATTCTATGTAATCTATCTCTCTACTAAAATTTAAGATTATGGTATTTGAAATACCAAAAAGCTGAATGTACTTTTTAACATTCCAAATGATAAATGGAAGAAAAATATAGATTAATGTATTGAATCACAAATTTACTACATACTTACTTGAAGTTTTACTTTATAAAAACCACTCCGTGAAATATAATTTATAACATTATTTTATCATAAATACAATAGACATGTAATCTAGGTGAGGAATAAAATGTATATTACACTTCAGAAAGTTCATATAGTTATTAAATGTTGATGTAAATCTGTGTCTAATAGTAATTTACTTTCCATAAATTTTAGGAATGTTAAATTCTTACATATTTTCAATAAAGACAATAAATAGATAAAAAATAAATTTAAATACTTATTATGGTAGTATAATAGAAAGAATGTACCTATATGTTAACCTACTATAGCTGTTGTCCAAATGTATGAAAAAGTCAATTAAAATTGTTGCTGCAACATAATGGTATATTTTTTAAAACAATCCTTCCTTTGTCTTTTGTCAATGTCTTTAAATCAATATTCTTGAACCATGTTTCATTCCCAACAGTATGTTGTCTATAGATATCCTCCTGACTAGCTGTTATATCATAATGCTAATCACAATACAGATTACAGACATTCACACAGAAAGAAACATGTTTTTGTAAATTTCACAACTAATACAAACCCAGAGGTTTCACAAAACATATTGTAAATTTTATTACTTAGTATGTCAATAGGTAAAAATATTTTGTATTTGTAAATATCTTCCAAATTATTCTAACTGTAATTAATAAAATCATTAAACTATGTCTAACCCATAAGGAAATAGAAGAGACAGTAAGTATATTCAATTTAAAATCAACAATACTTTATTACATCTATTTCTACATAATCTAAGTAGGTACATTACTTGGAACTCACAGTTGGTCGTAGAGGGGTGGACACGAGCCCGAGAAGTTTACAATCAGCCTCGAGGAGAGTTAAGTCTGTACTGGAGCCGAGAAAGCGTGAAGACAGCTCCAAATCTTTGATCTGTATCCTTACTCTAGCACCTCGGACATACTCGTCACCCCTGTTAGTTGGCCGAGTGCACACACAGTGGAACTTCCAGCCAAAGTCAATGTACAGATCATCTTCAACCACATGGAATATCTTGCCAATGACAACCTTGTCTACTGGATCTCCCAACTGAAATTGAAATCACAAATTAAGATAAGTAAAATTAGAGCAACATGCCTACATTATGAACCAGTTGAAAGTCTGAATGGCAAACTCACACTCAGAAGAAACTGTCTGTTGTATACAGAAGTGTACCAATTAGACAAAACTTTGATTTACTTACATCCATAAGCTTTGAACGACGTAATAATGATGCAAAAGTGTTGTTTTCTTCAGGTTCCTTGGCATCAGCAATTTCCGATTGTTTTTCATATGCCTTCGCAAAACCACCGGTCTTAGGTAGGTCTGTATTTACTTCAGTTTCTGAAATTGAGCCAGTACTATCTGTACCGGTTGAATGTAATCGAAACGTAACAGTTTTTCTCAGATGATCAGTGATTCTTGATGATCCATTAGCAGTGCGATAGAGAATAGCTTTTCCAATAAGCAATCTTGTAGGAATCATTGTTACGTTAGACTTTAATTACTTGATCAAATAAAAAGACTATTTATATCATTAAAAGTCGTCAATTATCACGCATTTCAGCTATTTTTTACACAAGTAAATTTCTTTTCTTCACTCTTTAAAAACATAACCTCAATTCATTCAAATTTCATTAATTTTGTTGAATGACATGTCAAAATTGTCAAATAGTATGGTTTGTCAATATATTTTTTTTGTAGTTCAGTATCGTCTGTGGTTGAACAATGAACTGGTTGATAGTTCTATCAACTTACACAATCTGGGTACATTCTATCATCATCACTTTTGGCATTTTATGGAGATCAGCAAAAAACCCTGCGATTTCATGGGGCTTCTCTTATGTACAGATAACTTATAATATTATAGTTTGTTTAGTTTTACAAGCTAGATCATATCATCTTTGTTGTGTTCAATAACGAACAGCCATTAAATACCGACCAAGAACGGCCACACGGTGTTATGTATCGTAATTATTGGCTGTACATTCTGGCTGTGCAATATCATGCTGCGCAATATTTTGACGTGCATTATTGGCTCCCAAAAGACCACCACGACACGGATTTTTGATAATGCTGTGCAATTTACTGGATAATTTCTAAAGAAATAGTGAAAATGACCGAAGATCAAGATGCTAAGGAGTCGCACTCAGACTCGGGCAGTAGAACATTCGTCAACAAGAGTAAAGATAAGAAACTAAAAGCTCAACGTCCACTCACTAAAGTAATTGTATTTCTATCTATAAACGGACTATACCCATGTTTATGTCGGTTGTGTAACGTGTTTATGTTGTATTCCAGATAATACTTCGCCGACTGCCGCCTACCATGACCGAGGAATCGTTTTTGGAACAAGTTTCTCCTATTCCAGAACATGACTACTTTTATTTTGCCAAACCTGACACTTCCTTGGGCAATAACCTGTATTCTAGAGCTTACATAAACTTTGTGAATGTTGAGGATATCAACGACTTTCGAGAGAAATTTAATGGCTATGTGTTTTTGGATGAGAGAGGCAAGTATTTGAAACATTTCACTTTTCAAAATAAATCTTTCCTTTGTACCTATGTTGAATAAAGTAAACATAGGCATTAGTTATAGTTGATAACAAAACCACAAGCATTTAGCCAGTTATATAGGCTAACTAGCAACACCTGGCTCATTAATCCAGGATTAAAAGTAGGCTATTTGTTAATCCAGAGTCTAATGTGTCATCCAATTTAGTTAAACCATTTGAGTGTGAACCAGTAACAAATTATAAAGCGTTTTTGGTTATTTATGTATGTTACAACTTATGTACCATGTTACCATACAATTGTTTACTAAAATTGCTTCAAAAATAAAAATAATAAGAAAAAGTTCAGTAGTTATATTTGATTTTTTTTTAATGTACTGTGTAAACTTAAAAAAATATAAAAAATGACAATGCAGTTTAGTTGTCCCAATGTTGTATTGTAATAAATGTCTAGCCTATACTTCTGATCTTTTAAAGTTAAAGGTGTTCCATTTTAAATACATACCTTAAAAAACATAAACTTACCAATCAGACACATTTTTCCAGGTGTGGAGTATGTGGGTATGACGGAGTATGCTCCATTTCAAAGGATACCCAAGAAGAAGAAAAAGAAGGATCCCAAGACGGGCACTATTGAGAGTGACCCGATCTTCCAGGAGTTTGTGGACAGCCTCAACAAGGAACCTGAAGTGGAGAATCAGCCTAAACTGGAGTACTCATACCCGGTCAATGATTGTAAGTATGAATAGAATTAATAAATATTTGTGTTCCCAATTACGTTATAGCTGTTTATTTGTCCAATAAAAAAAAATTATAAGGGTAAGTCACATAACCACAACTTGCTGGAAATACATGTGTTATCATTATGATTCACATGTCTATTTATCTTGTAGTGTCAATCTATGTTTGTGGATGCAGTAGTTCTACAAAAGAAATAATTTACCCTGAAAACAAGTAAATGTAACTTTTCTTCCCCTGTTTTTATATATTACTCTTGTAATTAAAAAAATAAATATTCCGGGACATTGCACACAGCGCCATCTAGCCCCACTCTAAGCAAACACTTGTGTCGTAGGTACTAGATAACATGTATAATAAATGAATGGTATTGTTAGTAAATTGTAATCAGACAATATGAATTTACTAAAAGTATGAGTAGGTCTCAGTATGATACTACATATTTTGTTATTGTTGAACTTACAATATCTCTTGCATGATTTATTATCCTTGTTATGCTTGTATAGTTCCTTCATCACACTTAAATGTTTTCTGAGTAACTGAGCCTTTTCATCATAGATGAACTTTTCATTAATAAGGGTCATTCTAATTTATTGATATTCATAATATATTCAAATATCAGCAAACTATTTCAACAGTAAAATTATGGTGTCAAATTGAGATTCAAGTAACATAACTCTGTGAATAGCTTGATAAAATCAGATTCAATAAATATGTGGATGATGCTAATATTATGATATTAAAATAATTTTATGATAGTAAAATTTTAATAGAAATAGTAAATTTTAATATAATCCCTACAATTAAAATGTCCATATTTGTCCAGACTAATTTTCCTTTGCCATATTTTAAGCAAATGACAAGAAAGTGCAATCCACACCGTTGCTGGACTACCTGGCTGCTCGGAAACAAGACAAGCGTGGGAGGGACGAGCGTCGCCGCCGGGAGAATGACAAGCGCAAGATGAGGATTGAGAGGAAAACTAAGGATGGACCTATCAAGGTATATGTTGCTGTATGCTGGTAGTGCTGTAGTTTCCTTACCTAGGGTTTGATTACTATATAATATATTGTATGCTGAGCTATTACCACATTAGTATAAAATGTGGCTCAAATATGTCTATAGAAATTGGTGAGGGTGGTCGCTGACTACACAAAATTAAATGCACAAAAGTAGTAGTTACATATTTGCGAGTAGGTTGCCATCACTGAAGGAAGTTTATTATGAAAGTGGTTATCTCAGGAAATTTTCAAACTGAATCCAGGTAACCTAAAATATCACCCAAGTCTTCAAAATATCCAGATATTAAAGACCACTTTTATTTTTTGCTCAGTCACTCATATAATCACTGCAGTTTTTTTAGATTGCAGTTACTTTCTCACCACTTAATTTGATACAACCCTTTAGAAATCCGGCGACATATCTGAAGATGAAAACGCGGGTGAAAAATGTGAACACAGTCAAAGCAGCAACAACATCTGGTTCGGTGAACAGAGAGTTTATCACAAGCATAGAGCCAAAAATGTCTCCTCCAAGTCTGACTTGAAACCCACACACGGGTCCGATGAGTTTATAAGCACTGATTCAGATTGGGACACACACTTCCCAGCTTTAGTCATGAAAACACACAACACTTTTACCCTCATTTCTGGAAAACTGATAGACAAGAAAGAAGTGGAAGCTAGTCAGAAAAGTGGGGGTGATACTTGTTCAAAGGTTTAACTGGCTTCTTATGAGATAATAGTTATTCATATGGTACTTAACTTAGACATCCATGATTGTTGATTTGTGATGCCAGTAATTAATCTTAAGTCAGTTGGTAAATCCATTGCCACTTCAAATCCATTTAAGTAATTATGTTGGTGTAGACATACTACTGTGAAGGCTTAGTGTATTATAGTTTTAACGTATCTGCCATGTATGTCCATTATTGTCCATACATTGTCATATCTTATGCATGATGTTCTTTCTAACCACTATTATTATCTTACAGGAAGAAGATTCTGGTGAAAATGAAGTTAAAAAAATTAAATCAAGGGACAAGAGTGAATCCAAAGACGACTATGACAAAGATGTATCTGTTTACGAATCTAAAACGTATAGAGAGCGCAAGTCTGCAACGAGTTTTGTGGCCGATAAAAAGAAAAAGGTAGATAGTGACAAAGCAAATAATTTGGACGATGAAGCCGAAGAGTCTGACAAAGGTTCAAGAAAAGAAAAACGCGACAAAAATAAAGAATCTCCGAGAGAACAGAAGAGTAAAAAGTACAGTGACACAAGAAAAGAAAGGTTCAAAAGTGACGTAGTGAAAACTGACAAGCAAGCTGCCATCAGCAAACTCATGTCCTCCGACAGCAAATCTAAATCTCTCAACCATGATGATATTAAACCGTTTACTCAATTGCCGCAAGTGAAGACTGACGATTTGACCAAAATTATCGATAGTATGGATAAGAAGATGAAACTGGAGGAAAGCAAAAAAGAGACAAATGTAGAAGTAGTGAAGACTGTTCCGAAAATTCGTCGAAGCAGCATGGAGTCAGACGGACCTATCAAAGAGGAGTCTAAATTGAAGAGGCAGAAGTCTTTGAACTGTGACGACAGGAGTCGCTCCACTGACAGAGAGGGGTCCGAGGAAAAAGACAAGGGAGACCTTGAGCGACGCACTGAGAGGAGGATCCGAAATAAGGTAAATAAAGTTTCATACTTTGTATGTTGTTACCATTTAACTTACATCTTCTCATAGTTGTATGTGCTAAATATAGAATTGGAATATTTAGTAGAGTTCGTTACCTAGCCAAGTGTCGTATCATTTAATCATTTATTTTGCTCACAGGACCGCCCGAGCATCGTAATCTACCAGCCCGGTATGGGTAAGTTCAGTAAGCAGAGGTTGGCTAAAGAGAAAGATGTTCAGTTGCCGACCGCCAAGTCTATCAACGAAAGTGAAAAGAAAGACACTTGAGAAGCATCCACCCCCTCCCGAAACTTGGACAACATTCTATGGATTCACCTGAAGCTGGTATCACGCGCCCGGGACAGGACCCGGGGGCCACTGACTGTGCCGACTCAAGGGATGCCTCGTGTTCGCATTACTCTGTCTATTTCTTATCCTTTCGTTTACCTTGTTTACTTAACTAAAACATGTTGAGTTGATGTAGCATAAAATTGCGTATAGTTTTAGCCTGTGACCATGTAATTTCAGTTTTTATTTTCATTTAAATATATAATTATTTCTTTTCAAACGGAATTTGAGTTTGCTATCAACAAAGATCTAATGTTTTAGAAAATTATAATATAGTAGGAATATATTAAATGTAAAAACAGTTGTAGGTAAAAAAAAACTTTTTATTTTCTATCACAGTGATTTAAAACTTAAAATAAACAACAATAGTGGTTTTGTGAATGATACGTAACTGTGGTCTTTGAATAACGTCTTTGGCAAGAGAAATATAGTTATTTTGTTAAATGTAGGTACGCGATTAAGCTAAAACATTATTTATTGTTCTTAATTATAGTTAATTCCTATAACATAAAATATTTTGAGAAGATGGCATAATACATAGTCAGTCAACATTTTCAAGAATCTGGTGGTAAGTTCATACTATATAAAATTGTTAAAGTCACAAATATTTTGTGCTAAAAATAAATTAGATACTAACTTACAATATACCTAAGTATAATTAAAAAAATATAGGTATAAATATTTACATCAAATCATCGTCGTATAGTTAACAACTACGTTCCTAGCTCCACAATATTTAACAACTGCTGTTTTATATTCGCTACTAATGTTTGAACAAATGTCTCTGTCACTTCACCTCCACTCGCATACCTACCTACCATTCAATGCTTACCATGGACGTAATGGCATCACATATGGCAAATCATCACATATCTTCTTAAATCCTGCTAGAAAATTGAGATTGTCTTTGTTCAGGCACTACAATAGTGATACACCATGAGCAAAACTATTAGCATTTCGGAATTTCACGTACAAGGCACGGAAGGCAAATTTAAGCTTGAATACCTAAAGATTCCCGTTCGTCCCACCAGTAGGTTCAAGTGGTGGGATGATGGATCATACCCCGATTGTATCAGCGCCGTTCAAATTTGCTTATTGTTTTTTGGCTTCTCACTTGGCGTTAATTCGCCTGATCTCCGAAAGCTAATAAAGTTTTGCGTTTTGTTACGATATCCTTATGCTTTAAAAATAGTACACAGCCCGTTCACACCAGTTTATTCATAAGCAGCATTATTCAATAACACCGCATTGGCTTGTCTGTCGCCGTCCTTGGGTTTGTCCTTGAGTTTCTCGGCGGTGGTCTTGGTTTGCCTCACGTTGTGTCGGTGCATGAGCCACAGGAGGAGGATGAAGCCGATAAGGAAGCCGCAGAGACCGCCGCCGATGGTCAGCCATGTTCGACGGGATGTACGGATGTTCTGCACCTGCAATAAACATAAGTAACCATTAGTAAGTGGGTCTTCTTTTTATCGAATGAGAGTGGCCTACTCTGGTGCCGAGAGTAAAGGTAAATAAGCAACCTATGTAAGGTCATACGAAAGTGGCTTTACTTACATGCTTTGATAATAGCAAGACATGAAAAATACTTTACTGAAGCCACTATTTCAAGCTACTTAAAAAAAAGGATCGTTTTGCCTGTTAATTCAAAAGCATGTTATAGCTATACGTACGGCTTTATTTTTACAGAGATATTAAATTCGGATAATTTCGTAACAATTGCTCTACAATTGATCAGTTATAGGTACGACAACTAGACATGTTGAAATCACGGCTTGAACATCGGACTTCTAAGTGGTTGGTGAAATGGAAAACTATACAGAAGCACTCAGAAATAATGTTTTTTTTTCGGTATGAAGTTCAATATACCTGTTGATATGCAGCTTTACACCGGTTGTAGGTGGAGTTGTGGACCTCGAATGTGGCATTATTCCAGTAGCAGCTCGCGAATTCTGAAAATAGAGAAGTGTTTAATGCATTTGTTTATGTGTAAGTAGATTGGAACTCAGAGTTACATTTATTTATTTACCTACTTTACTCGTATCACTTTCAATATATGTTTATGCATGTCACGATGTGCGACAGTCGCTCAATTAATTTAATTCTTGTACTTTTATAGAATAGGTAGGTATTAAAAAGAAATGAGAAAAAAAAGGTAGTAGTAAAATAAAACGTACCTCTAGAATTCAACTGCGTGTAATCTCCCAGCTGGAAATACGTGCGACTCGCCTGGAACCACGTGACGGCCGGCTTCAAGTCGCAGAGCTCGATCTCATGCAGCGACTCTGTCAAATCCACCTTCTTCAAGTTGCACATCGCTGCGAAATGATTTGCATCAAGCGACGTCAGAGGGTTATAAGAGATGTTGTAAAAATCTAACTGAGGAAGAGTCCCCCAATCTGGCAACTCGGTAATCTTGCAGTCGGATAAGTCTATAACTTCCAACGGTGCCCTTATAGGCTTAGGCAAGTCGAAATTTTTGAAACTCTTGTGCAGTAAGGGGTTTCCTCTGAGATAGAGTTTCCTCAGCGAAGGGAGCTGGAAAATGGACTGAGGTAGTTCTAGGATGACGTTGTTCGAGAGATCCAACGTTTCTAGGTAAGAGAGGGATGTCAACCCATCTTCTTCGATAGAATACAGCTGGTTCTCAGCAAGATACAAATATCTTATACTCGAATAGCCTCGGAATGTGTCCGCGTGGATTTCATGCAATTTGTTTTCGCTGAAGTCCAAGATCTGAAACGTACAAAGAATTGTGTTTTATTGCAGTCTAAATTATGTATATTCGGTACCTAAACAATAATCTACGTCGAAAATAATGCATTAAAATTTAACAATTGTTATCGCCGCTTGCGCATGCCTATCTAGATAATCTATAGGAAACGTACTAGCCGAATTTTCCTCATTTTCACAATCAATGCTCAGTAGATTTGAATAGGCGTATTTTTATCTAAGATTATGTTATCAAGCAGGCACCTAATACCTATATATGTTGTAGTCTTAGGTATATTTGAGAGTGACAAACTCTGCCTGATATGGTTTATCAAATGGTACTGCTAAAAATACGGTGACTCTCGTATATTGCCTTGAATGCAGTTGCAAATATTATGCAGAACCTACAGAAATCATTTTTCCGCAGTAACAAGATAATGGCCATGGTAAGTAGCTACTTACTTCGATGCCACCTCTTAAATTCGGCAGTTTGGTCAGTTTGAGTCCCGCACAGTGGGCCCCGTACATGTCGTATGCATATTCATAAGTGCAGTGGTTGGGCGTCGCTCCCAGGACCTCGATGTCCGTAGTGATCTCCTTGGCCCAGTTGAAGGAAGCACACAGCGTCAGCAACAGCAGTATGTCGTTTGTTCTGGAAATAGAAAACATTACTTGATTAGATGTTGTTAGAAATGTTATTTTCTTCATGAGTCTCACTTCTACTATCGATTTGAATCATGTTGATTGCGTGGTCTCTTCTTAGGAGTGACTGTTTTCCTGTCTCTTTTTCAGATATGTGTATAGATTAGGTAGGTACTAGTGGATGATATTGTTTCTGTCTATAAACAAAGCGATGCGGAACTCTGATATCTAATATTTTCGAATAGCAGATAGACCTCTTGGCTAACAACTGATATTTATAACTGAGTAAGCACGCTCCATCCTAGACCTTAATGATTGCTTACCATCAGGCGAATTACGATCACGTGCAAACTCATTACTTGTTAAAATTAAAATCGATCACCTTCAAAAGACTTAGTACCTACCTACCTACCTATCTTACTTTTGTACCTTAGTCTATCAAATACTGGTAGCTGCTTGATAGTAAAATAAAAACCGAATCTTGCAACAATGAAGCCTGCATAAATGAGTAGGTACAGTTTACTCATCACATCTTGCTCTTAACTATTGAGTCAATAGAAATACGTTAGTCACTCTTCAACCAATTTATTCAAATGAGTTTTACCTACGTAGTATATCATTTATTTTTCTGAGAACTCTTTCTTTATACTCATCTGCTGGAGGCCGGGAGGTCAGGCTCACTGTAACTGGCATAACCATCTCTCAGTACCCGGGGTTATCTTTGTTGAACCCAGCAATGAGCAATGTGGTTCTCGAGATATGAAAGCATAGTAAAAATGGGCTTAGAGGATTTTTAACTGGATGTTTTTCTTCGTATGGATAATTAATTGATGATGATGACGCATTTGCATAATTAATTACTCAGTTTATGAAATAATGTTATCGATATTGTAAGCAAGGAGGATAGGACCAACTTATTCTAAGCTGTTAATATAGATCGATGGCACTACCGAACATTTATATGGACTTTTCTTGGCCTCAAATATTTGACAGCATACATGAGTCAGGTGACAATGTCCAAACTACCTATCTAGTGTAAAAGACACATATCCTCAGAAAAATAAATAGGCAGATTCAAGGATGTCAAAAAGATGCTGTCATTTCATGAACTAAATGCTAACGGCAATGTGATTTCAATACACTTGTCCTGCCGTCTGCCAATCAGTGTGGAAATAAATAGATGCAATGAACTACATGTGTCTGTTCGATTTAAACAATAGCCATCACACTCACCACATATCAGGAACCATGACAAGGGCCATGAAATGACATCTTTACTTCAATACTTAACTGGCTCAGTGTACTGTAGCTGTACCAAAAATCAGTACATATACCTAAGTAATCGCTAAAATTTGCTTCCCTCTATGACAGGGTTTTTGTAAATTTCTTCAAGCCGCAAAACAAGTTTTAGTATTGTAAGTATTATCCCTTGGCCGCCCTTCAAAAGTGTTTAGTACTAACTAGTACATTCTGTGTATGTATAGTTAATATATTATTATCAGTAACCTACCTATATTATGTTTACTGAGTATTATAAAATTTAGGCCTTTCTATAAAAATACTGGTTTCGACATAGGCGCTTCATTTTCTTGACGTGACCGTGTTTCAAATTTCAGCGTAACGCCGCGATAGCTCGAGATAAATATTAAAATGATAAGATGCTTGGTTAATTACATCGAGATAAAAGTAAATTATGGCAAAGGAAGGAATTATGTCTACAAGTGTGTTGAGATTTATTTTTAAAAGATCAAAGTAGGGACAGGCAAGAAATCCTTGAAATTGACGATGTTTTTGCTCTAATTTTTTGTTTCATTATTTATCAATTTAGTTATTATGTGCACTTGAACTGTTGACTCAAGTAATCTAGAGCATTGTTCTCATTATCGACATTAACACATTATTGCTATGGTACTTGACGTTATCGAGCGAGTGCATTTGTCGTGCAAATAGTGACGATGGCCCATTAAGGTCCGATGCAAAGAGTCTTGTTGCTAGCACTGGAAACCAGAGAAACATTAGGTCTTTAGTTGTGCTAGACAGTGCTGAGACCACACATAAAGATCTATTTGATTTAGTGTTCCAGAATTGTAAAGGTAGAGAATGTATAAGTACCTAGTCAGTTTTCATTAGAATTGTTTACCGATACTATATACACGTTTATTTCCACTTTTCGAATAGATACAATACAATAAGATTTCCAGAGATAGCCCTTGTTTAGTTTATAGACGTGTTATTTCCCCGTCTATCACGGATTTGTAAAAAAGATAAACATGTTTTTGCATTCAGCTGATAATGCCATACTGACTAAACTCTACTTCAGGTTTATGACTGTTTACCTTGCTAATTCATACGTAACCTCTTATTACGGGCAATAAAATGCCAATGACAACGTAAGCAGATGACGAACACGAACGGAAATTATTTGCTGAAAAAAATATACGCCAGGCCATGTTTGAATGCGAACCGTACCGCACCTATAATTTAGCACGTCACAGTGGTGACAATCTAAAACTAAGTTATTCTTAATGTCAGCAGAGATAATTAAAATAATGATGCGAAATAATATCAAATTAGAGGGTTTAAAGTAATGCAATAATAGTGTGGTGCAGTGGATAATGAGAGGCATCCTCGTGATGTCCAACCTTCTATCCCTCGCAGTTATGGCGACCATTCTGTCACTGCTTTTGTTAGGAAAATTGCCTTTAACTACTCACTGAGTAGGTGTGGGATGACCACTCTCGCTAAAGTGATAAATTATAGCTTGTGATATTTGTGTGCTCTGTTCCTCTACTTCTTTTGCGGAAGTTGAATAAATTACCAGCTTACAACGTGTAGTTGTCAAGTCAGTTATAGTACGTTTCGCGGTAGGTACATGTAGCCGGTAAATGAGTGCGAGAGTAGGTATTTCAGAACTATGTTTCCCTTTCCACAGATGAAGTTGTGGATGGAACTGAGATATAACGGAGAAAACATTGAAAACTGAGTGAAAGTATCATCATCGTACACAAATCTAAATATATAAGACTCAAAGGTGACTGACTGACTGATTGTCTGATTTAGTGATCTATCAACGCACAGCCCAAACCACTGGGCGGATTGGACTGAAATTTGGAATGAAGGTAGATGTTATGACGTAGGCATTCGCTACGAAAGGATTTTTGGAAATGCTTCTTTTAAAGGGGTGAAATAGGTGATGCAAGTTTTACCTATATACTTCTTAATTCGAGCGAAGCCGCGAGCACCCACTTGTTAACTATGATTGTCTGTACATATTGTTTTCCTTTAAAATTACATCATAAACGACTCATATCAACAATCAATGATTAAATTGACCTAAAATATAGTGTCTACATTTTCCAAGTAATTGGCCATGATCTACTTAACCCATTGAGATATTTTGATTGTCAGCGTGTAGCGACTATGGGTGTGGACTATAGAGTATAGGCGATAATGTTGTCTTTAGCAATATGAAGATAGATAACTCTTTTACCTATAATTTGGCGCAGTCAAAGATACCATTCAAGGCTAGGAGATAGCTGCTACCCGCTTTTCGTAACTCGAAAATTATCGAGTGGCGTGTCAGGTGCGTCATCTATGGCATCTTAGATTTGTTATGATGAGTCGATGATTACATGTAACTGAGCTACAGTTTGTTTTATTAGGAGCAACAAATAATGAATGTGCACTTTTCTGCAGTAACCATTGTTTTTTTTTACATGATATAGGCTTACGCTTGACTACAACTTGCCTGATGAAAAAATTTTTTTCCTTGTACATGTACTTACCGGTGTATCTTTTTGAATTAGATCGGTCTACGCTTCTACGTAGCAGCTGTAGAGGTGATAGCCATAAGACGATATGACGCTCTATTATTTCAAGAACCAAACCAAACCAACCAAATCCATTGACGCAGTTTCGGACGTAAAGTATTTACGTAGGTAATAATAAAAATATTTTTTATTACGTTTCGCAAATTTACGCGAACGTAGATATTGAAATCCCTTCCAACCTTCTTATGTATCCAAGACGTACAACAACTTGGTACCTACGTAACTTTACTAAACTTTTTGAGCTAACTACGGTACTGTAAAACTAAAGTAGTTTTGTGAAACACTTTAACATACATATGAATGCGCAATGTCTCCCGTGCCAGTCGGCCAAGGGGTCTGGGGTCAACTGTCTTAATTGTCCAGAGGTCAAATTAATTCCTCTTAATTGGCAACTCGCCTTCGGGAAACCTGCGACGACTTGCAGAAACGTTATTAAGACAGAAGTTTTGTCAGAGTTTAACTCATATTGATCATTTCTTGGATCTAATTTCTGTCTTTTTCGAGATTAAATAAATATAAGTAAGTGGAGTTCTGGAGTTAGGTACATAGAGATTTGAATGTTAGTGCAAGATCAACCTATTTATTCTGATAAATTTAGGAATTTGCCACAGATCTTCAATTTGGTATATTTACATAGTACATGCACAGGTACATGTTAAATTTCAAACGCTTGTAGGTTAGGTATGCTGTTGAGCTATTACTATTAGGCATTTCGTAAAAAACAACGAATAACTTCATCGATATATTTGGCAATATTACATCAGCCCGTACTAATTTCTATTTCGATTAGTGTCTACAAAGGCTATTATCATCGTTTGAACCTGATCGAGCTGATCAACGGAAGCATTGTGCGTTATTGTGAGGGGCACTCCTGCGCAGCATGCGTGGCGGCTGTATACTGACTCCATACAGAGTTATATGCAATATAATGTATCTCATCCAAAACATTTTCATGTGGTACACATCCAATATGAGACGTACATACCTAGTATTTTCATAGTATGGATGAGACCACGGCTTACACTGTCAAAATGTTATTAGTCCCTATGTAGAGCACATTTCAGCCAACTCTTACAAGCTCTTAAATTAAAAAAAACACCACAAACAGATATAACTGTGTTGCTTAGTGTGGGGCTAGATGGCGATGTGTGCACTGTGCAATCTCCCGGAATATTTTATTAACTACAAAAACTTCACTAAAATTAATAGCAGTGTTAATTAACATAGAGAGAATGTCATAAACCTAGAGCTACTTAAATTAAAGAAACCCATCCAAGTGTATGTGAATTTGCATTTGCCCTTTTCTCGTAACCCTGTATGGTATGTCGGCCCCAATTGGCTGAATGATCTTTATGATGCACCCACGCCCTCACAGTCGCAATCGAAAGATCTTGTTTTTATTGATTCATTGCGCTATTGTAATTTTGCAGCTATGTGTTGAGAAAAATTAAAGTTTCAGTATTTTTCTGTTTATTTAAATTGTGTGTAACGAGTCTTCCCATTGGGTTTATGCATTTTATTTGTAGATATATTCAAAATTCAAAAAATTCAAAATTATTTAATTTTCATAAAAATGCATACATACAAGAATATCTCTAAAGCACCGTACTAGACGCCGGTGCGTCTGTGACACGGTGATTAGCGCCTTCCGGGGTCTTATTTTTGGAAAGTATACTATATGTACCTATATGATTTCCTTTTTTCTGCTGTTGTACAAGTGATGAGTAGGTACTCAATTTCTGGCTTAACCTATGACATAAGAGGAGATTCTCGTAGTAGTACTCAGTAGTAGTTTATTTGACTTGTGAAATTTGATTATTATCGTGATATTTGTAAATTTGATACTCTCAATATTTCAAACAGTAAACAAAAATCAAATGTTACGTTGAATTATCTACCTACTGGAATAAAATAAATTTATATAGGTAATACGTATTTTAAATCACGTAAATGAACATAGTACAAGCGTTGTCTTATTTTGAAAATAGGATATAGCAAATCGGAATTCGCATCGTTTGTTTGCGTGCACGTAATATCATAATTTCAGCCACTTAGAGCTTTAGTACTCTGATTTACCTACGTAACTATTTAATTTCTTTATCGTTTTAAAATGTTAGCTGACTTTTCACTATACACAAAAAAACTGATAAACTGTTAACACCAGAGTTGGCCACTCTCATTCGATAAGAAGAAGACGACTTTAGGTACACAAAAAAACCTTTGAAACTACTAATCACCCATCGATTTTATTTTTTTGTTAAGACTACGATAAGTATTATTTGTATCTAACTCATTAGTTCAGAATACATTTATTTTACGTAGGATAGGTTTATGTTGGACTACAGCCTGCCCGATGTTAAGCATTGCTGCAGCCTAGGGTGAAACACGATTACCTAGAAGATACATCCATTAAATAAAATATTCAAGAGATTTCGTACGGCGTTTTATCAAAATTTGTTGTCATAGTAGCTAACCGAGTTGCAGATAATATGATCGTTTTCGTTTTATTCTTAGATATTGCGTACAATATCTGAAATTAATCATGTTCTGATAAGCCTGATACGATTTTCATGAATCAGCCGGAACTCGCAATTCCATGATTTATGTTCACTCAGCTTTGTGTAAATATTTTTTATGTCATCGCGGCATGCATATGTAAATACATAGAAACTTACGTCTATATACAAACGTTAGGTACTAAAAAATATGTGTATGTCACTTTGTTCAGTTATATGTTTCATTTAGCTTAGCAGTAGGCGCTTAAAGGAAAACATCGTAATTCGTAAGGAAACCATCAATTAATCCTATGCGAGGAACACAAAATCTAGGCACCCTCCACAACATTTTACTAAGAAAACTCCCCAATTACCTAATGATTCAGCGGGAAATCACAAGTAAGGAGGAATACGATTTGAGGATTTAATTTAAATACTTTACCATCCGCATTGCCATCCAGCGCGGTAATGCGGCCAGAATGCTGGGCATACTGCCCCCTGGCAGTGGTCTGGAGCACTTAGACCGTCTATAAGCTTTCCCAAAGTTTTTCTTTTTTATTATGTACCTAGTAGTAGTAGAATACAGGAAGTAGCTAGAAGTAGTAGGTAACTATATATTTAGTTTTTTGGTTTCCATAATTTCGCTTAATCGTAACTGAAATACTTTTCTAGTGCCCTTGCTTGGTTTTTTTTCTGGTCTATTCTAGCGTAGAGAGCCCTATGTGAGAACACGCTTTCTATCACTAAAAACAAACTTATCCTCAACACACAACCTATCCTAGGTACGATTTTCCGCAATTAGAGTTTTCCCACCTGATTTTCAGTTGATTGTTTAAGTTGACATATAAAAATGAACTGCACCTATACCTATGCTTTACAATGTATAAACATTTATTAAGTAATTAGGTACATACCTGACTATCTTTAACAAAATAATTAGGTACCAACAATTACTTTTTATCGACGGAATTTACCCAATCGGTCGTTGCATTTTGATAATTGATATTTAAGTTGCACTCGGATTTAAGTAAAATTTATTGATGTTATTTATTATAGGAAAAAAATAAGTTACGTATATTATATTTCGAAATACAAACTTTTTTTTACATGATATAGGCTTACGCTTGACTACAACTTGTCTGATGTTAAGCAACGTTATAATCTACGATCTAGCGCGCTTGCCTAGAAGAAACCGGTTTATTCTCGACTTGAAGAAAAGGACTACTACTACTCTCAACTTTCTATGTAAGGTGGAAACGAAAGGCTTCTCATAAACCTTATTCGATAGGACAGGTTTACATCTTATGTTGATATACTCTTGATTATCTGATATAATTTACTTAATCAATTAATTACCTGAACATCTTGAGAAGTTCCTGTTAAATCCAGCAATAACACAGCATATCCTTCTAACAATCCAAATTTTCACTTCACCGCACTAGCAAAACACAATCCACTGGGAACATATGCCCGTCGTAACATCAGGACCGTTTGGGACCAATCCGCGACGGAAGACGTTGAATTGATTCAATCAACGACCACTCAGTTGTTACTACTACAGAGGAGGTGTATGCTCGACGCTGGATCAACTGGTACTGCTGCGATGACTCGGTAATCTTTTATCAGCAGTCTTGCGCCCGCGCACCCTATCTATTAAGACAATGGCGTCTACCGATCATTTGGGGCACACACTTATAAAATAATGCTCCTATCTATACGCTCCAATTGGTGCGTTGATTGTGTTTATTCTAATAGTTGTTCTGTTCCTGTATTTGTGGATTAATTTAACGTCTTTGTTTTGATTTACCTTATCTAGTAAAGTAATGTACCTACTTAGGAACTAGTGATAGGGCGAGTAACTAAGTACTTACAGTAATTAATGAGCCTATTAGTTAACACCTAATAGATACCTTCTGTCATTAAGGTACCATTCGCAGAAATTGGTTTTAACCATAAGTAGGTAGGTAACTTACCTATAATTATTAAAAAAGGAGCGACACTCATTGATTGACTTAAAATTATAGGTGTCTTTTTGATTTTACTTCGTATGTAGGTACCTACTTGGATAGCATAAATAAACCCGATCGAATTATTATGCGCGCCTGAAAATATGATGATTTTAATAAATAAGGTGATAACATCTTCTTATATATAAAAATGAATCGCAAAATGTGTTGGTAAGCGCATAACTCAACAACGCCTGCACTGATTTGGCCAATTCTTTTTTTTTAATATTCGTTGAAGTTCAAAGATGGTTTTTACAGCGAGAAAAATTCGAAAAAATGCCGGGAAGTCTCCAAAAGACGAACTTTTCTTTTTCCCATACAAACGTTTTCTAACTAAAGAGTAAAAGAGTCCACAGACAGTACGAAGTCTGTCGGGTCCGCTAGTTAGAAATAAAACTTGATAAGTACTTATAAAAACAATAGGGCAGGGCTCCCGCTGGCTTTTGAACTAACTTGAGAGAGAAGCCTCCAAAAATCGTCTCTTTTTCCCATTGTGTCATCCGACCCACGGAAACGCGCGTATTATGTAAATGCCTATCAGCGACAAAAACAAGTTGCTGGTTTTATTCTCAATACTTCTGTATGAAATCAAGACATAAATTTTCACTTCAGATGACTCTACTCTCAGGCTCAGCAGGAAGCCCTGTAGATCTGCGGATTTAATATACCTACCGTGGTCATGATTATGAAGCAATTAAAAATAAAATAAAGAACAAAATTATAATATAATTTAATGTTTTCGTTAACCATAATCCAAAATAATGATCATTCAAAGTGGGTTAAATTAATGTTACTTGTTAGGTAATATAAAAAAAAGCTGCAATGACAGTGACAACTAAATTGTGTGGGTTTTACTGTCATTGTCACTTCTTTGTTGTCAAAATCTGTGATGAATGAAAGCAAGCGTTTGCGGCTTTTTGGCTAGTAAAGTTAGTTTTATTTTACGGTGTAAACAATTATTTTGAATGATAAATGTCCTCTAATTGCTATCATTGTGTCATACAATGAATGCAACTAGTTTATACGTGTCAACATGTCGTTTAATAATCCTAGCTGACGCAGCGGACAAAAGTTCTTGGACGGATTTGTTTCGCTTGGTGCCGTATTTACGACAATCTCTTTCTTGTACCGTTTGCGGTAACTTACTGAAGGAGCCTTACACGCCGACAAGTTCCGGCTGTCAGCACCACGTCTGCAAGAAATGCAAAGGCGGCAGGAAGAAATTAAAGCCGTCGTGCAGTTGGTGCAAAGACTACGAAAACTATGCGGAAAACTTGCAGTTGCGTATCCTTTTACAGTGTTACAAAAAGTTGTGCGAGTATTTTATGGACACAGATGTGTACAAAACATTGTTAGAAGAAAACGAAGTAGCTGCGGGAGTAAATGGCGGCACCATGGCGAGTTCTGGCCTCATAGACTTGATACAAGAAGGAGCTGGCTTCACAGACGACTACAAGAGCACAGCGGGGCTCTCCAAGTCTGCATACAGTATACTGCCGTGTGTGTACACAAACTCTGCTTCCACACAAACACAAGTGGCCTCAACATCTACAAACTCAGAGCCGAGGACATCAAAAGACTCACCAAACACTAGTAGAGCCACTTCTAATGGATCTCCAATGTATTCTGTGATGTATGCAGGTTCTGGCAACAAAATAACTATAAAAAGAAAAGCTGTAGATGAAATAGATTCTTCTCAAAGTGAACCTTCGCCTAATAGTGATAGTAAAAAGGTTTGTTGCAATATTTCTGTATTGATGAAAAAAATTGTATATTTTTAGACTTTTCTAAATCTCTCTACACATACCTACTTCCCAACATAGCATATACATGCTGTGATATCTGCCTGTAAACTTACCAATATGTTAACTTACCTATGTTATTTCTAGTTAAGTACTCTTCTTTTATTCAGTGTTGAAAAGTCATAACTATTGTCATATGAGTTGAAAAATATAGTGTAGTAAAGTGAACTGAACACTGGCAGGAATTGTTATTCATGAAAATCTACGCACATTCTCTCTAACATTATTATCTTTTTAAAATTTTGTTAAACTTGTTATTTTTAGTATATTACAAACTTTGATTCACTGTACGTATAGTGAAAAAAATCTATTGCAGGTACTTATCACAACTCTGAGTAATAAATTATATATTTTTTTCCAGTCTAACCAATTAGGATTTAAGAAGCCTTCAAATAGAAGTCGCAGCACAACCTGTGCAAGCAAGCGCAAGGGTTGCCGCTGTGGCAATGCCACGGCTACTCCGGGTAAACTCACCTGCTGTGGCCAGCGGTGTCCGTGCTATGTGGAGAGCAAACCCTGTACAGAATGTAAATGTAAAGGCTGTCGGAACCCACATAGGCCAGATGGGATGAAGGTAAATAATATAATCAATATGATCTAATTGATATTAGAGTTGATCATGGTAGAAAGTTTAAGAAATTTGTTTGTATAAAAAGTATATCTTGATAGGAATTTTGTACCTCAATACTATAAAGTCTGTAGAAATTGTTGTAAGTGCCTAAACAAAAAAAAAATTGGTTTCACTAAAACTAAAAAAAACAAACCAAATTTTTGTGACAGTTTCAAATATTTTACCAACACTAAGAGCCATTCAATTTATTGGTTTCTGTGGTTTACTAAACACATTATTAATTATTTTGATAATGACACTATCATCATCTTCATCACTAATCTATACTAATATTATAAAGCTGAAGAGTTTGTTTGTTTGAACGCGCTAATCTCAGGAACTACTGGTGCGAATTGAAAAATTCTTTTTGTGTTGATTAGACCATTTATCGAGGAAGGCTTTAGGCTATATAACATTACGCTGCAACGAATAGGAGCGAAGAAACAATGGAAAATGTGGTAAAAAACGGGGAAAATTATTCATCTTTGAGAGCTTCCGTTGAAAACGAAAAAAGATATCAAAAAAATATGTATGAAAGAATTATTCCTCTTAAAATGATCTAACAAAATATCTGCGACAGTATATGTCTATCTTTTAAGATTAACTCACTAGAACCGTTTTTATGGTAATAACTATTCCACGCGGACGAAGTCGCGTGCACCAGCTAGTGACATTAGTATCACACATTTCTAATCAAGTAATATTGATATATAGATAGATATATCTTTAATACATATTGGGTGGCCTTATTGCCATATACATGCAAGCAACTCTTGCAAAAGGGATAAATGAGTAAATACTAAATAAATTACAAAAAAAAATAGTTTAAATAGTACCTAATTATTTATATATTATTGTGAATCAAACTATCAAAAAATATTTTGCTTTCATTATTAAATATGTTGCTTGTTTTTGACTGTCTTAAAAAATCTTCAAGTAAATGTTTTTCTTGCATAGTTTTAATTCAGTATGTAAGAAATTCAGTTAATTTATATGCACTAGATCATTTGAAGCAATAACTTACAACACTGATGTTCAAGGACTCTACCAGTAGTGGAATGGATCTGGCTCTCAAATGAAGCTGCCAGTGCACACTGTTACTAATAATTTTAATTTGTGAAGACACTGGCTAGCATTAAGCGTAGCCATTGTCTCTTGCTATGCCCCAATACCTCGTGCACATGTAATTTTTATTTGGAAAATTATATGTGTTCAAGTATGAATAAATCTATACATATAATAAAGCTGTAACAGGTCGGTGTCTGTACATTGAAGATAATAGAAAAAAAAATAGTTGAGGGGTCTTCATTGATGCAATAGAACACAAAAATCATGTTTAAAAAAAAACTGTTTGTCTGTAGGTATGTTTGTTCGTTATAGACGAAAACGACTTAACCGATTTGTCTACGGTTTTCACTGACATGTTAGTGCATTTTTAACTTAACATATAGTGTTTATTTCACTTCTATTGGTTCGTAAATAAAAAAGTTATGTTCATTTAAAAACCTTTTATCTCAAAATAAAGCGAGCGAAGCCGCAGGCGTCCACTAGTAAATAAATATATTTAGCCATCTATCTCTCTAGCATGATTGTGTGTTCCAGGTGAGACCACACATACCTAACATGGAGAGCATGCAGATTGTGAACAACAACCCGGACAGCTCCCCGTCGTGCTCGGGCTCCATCGACAGTCTCGACACGGACACACTCACCGTGGACGAGAGCTTCGAATACAACGCTGATATCAAACCTGATAGCAAAGGTTCATTCTTTAATTCTTTACTCTCTAGTGTCGAAGACATAGACACAAAGCAACAAACCAGGAATACCAGTACTTAGTAAGCCTTCTTACAACTCCATACTACAACATACAAGCGTTTGCTTAGTGAGGGGCTAGATGGCGCTGTGTGGATGTCCCGGAATATTTATATTTTATTTTTATACTTACGACAACAATAGCCATTTATCTCTGTGCAACACGAAATAGGGTTTTTACAAGTAATTTTGGTTTCACGAGTTGTACATGAGCTCTCATCAGAAGACAAATTTTCTATAGTGGATACACAATGTATTATGTCCACACTCAATAAATTATACAAATTAAGACCTTATTTATCACTAAGTAGAATTTAAAAACAATTAAAAGAATTTTTAATAGAAAACCACAAAAAAAATCAACACTATATGTGGTTTCAAAACGATTTCAGCAATTCTTTTCTGATCTCGTCTTGATCTAGTCGGGCTAAATTATTTATGATAAAATGAACAGTTGCATATTTTATTGCAATTTTTTTTACAACTACTACTAAGTACTAAGTTTTTTTATACTCGGCTTTACGTTGTGGAAATGCCTTGAACATTATAAATAAAAATGTCCGGCAATGGTGTTTATATAAATAATTCCTTAACCTCTGCACCTACATAACTTGATCACCCCTAGGTCAATGATAAACATAACCAATAGATAAGTAGCGTAAATATAACATGAAGTCAGTTACATTAAAGATCAAAAAGCTGATTCAATTTTACAATGTGTTGCATGTGAAAGTCAAAGGTTGGCGACTGAATGTCAATTCTTACTGAAATAAAAAAAATCTAAGGAAAATATAGAATATAAAATCATGTAGGTATGCGAAATTATTTTTAGTCAAAACATTTCTATTTTGCCTTCCAGTGTTCACCACCCAGATACAAGGCGTATCACCCTTATTACCAGCCACAATCCTGACGGAGGACGAGCACGACCCCGAGGACGACGGTTCTGCCGGGGAGGAGGACACTGACTCCCCGCAGGACTACCCCATCCTCTCCCCCGCGGAGGAGGAGGAGCTGGGCTCCCCGCACTCCACGGAGACACAGGAGAACCCCAGCGACCCCGAAGTGGATGTATGACATTCACCATCTCCCGGCCAATAGGAGCCAGCCCCTCCCAGCCTGGTGACGCTTGCGCTGAGAACTCTCCAATATGTTTCCACAGGTGTATATGTTAGTATTGCTAGTCACGGTCGTGTCTAACTGGTATTAGGTGTAAGTTTTATAATGTTGATGTGTACAGTGTTGTGGACGATGACTCTTGTTACGTAGGATCTGTGGTAGGATTCTTCAGGGTAGAGTGAATGTCATTCGGTTTGTATGTATTGATTACAAATATTTTTACATAATATGTAGCTGCAACCCACGCGTAACCCTAATAATCGTGTGAACAGATTTCGTGTGGACATACATAATGTGAAATTCGACTAGTTTTTCTAATAGCCTTCGCTCTTGGAGGTGATATACGACAAAGTTGTAAAGTTCAAGCAAGATAACTCTGCGCGCGGATAAAATTGGAACTAAAATGTTCTGATTGCAATTTGATCAGGAGGCCAATTCTAAGCATAAGTGCTGCTGCCAGTCGCGCGCAGAGTTGTGTTGTACGGACTCTAGCACAAGTCGAATGAAATTCACTCTCTCAAAAAAAACATTGATTGAGTGAGCGTAATGTGTGACCTAGGAGACTGTAAGCGTAATTGGAACTCACTTCCATCCCTTGTAGAAATAGATCTTATTGCAATTACATAGAGGTTATAGTTGAATGTGATGAGATGCTGTGGTGTACTAAAATCTATCTGACGTATGTTGGTGTGGTTTGCTGAGTCGAGCTGTTCTGTTAATTTATTACGACTTCCTTGGCTGCACTATATTGTTCCTATACTTTGTACGGACGCCATGTCATTGTTGCAAACATCACATTTTATGTTTAATTTCTAATTAATTATTATAATAATGTCATGATTGTGATTTCTCCATTTACATTAAGTTATTGATTGTGTGACTGAATAATTTTTGGAAACAATTTATATTATTATTATTATCGCCTTAGGATTCAACAATTAGCAAATTTTCTGAATGTGTAGTGTTTTACTTAATGTAGTACTTAGACAAATTATCCAAAGCCTGTATTATTATTTTTAATCTCGTTGCACTTTCAGGTAGGTATCAGTAGGTACCTAATATTTTTTTCCTATAATATTTTTTTCATAACAATTATATCATTTGTAAATTATATTACTGTTTGTATAAATTATGTAAGTAGCTTTTACATTAGCCTGGTATGGTGATTTACATTTTTATTATGTAACATAAAATATATTTTACTAGATTTGTATGCAACATCTCTGCCAGAGTAGGTTTAGATGGATCACACTTGAATTGTAGATGTGGAAGTTTGTGTTTGTATGTGGGTATTTTGATAAAATATTTAATGGAGATGCAGACTTTAGATGGAAGACTACTAGTTTCGCAAAATAATCAAGTGAATCCGCGGGGCGCAGTAAGTGTTTGTATGGAGTATTGTAATGCACTGAATTTGTGAGAATATCTTTTGTAAAAATAAACTATGATCCGTATCTGTGATGCATAATGTGTAAATGTGTACTTTAGTATAATGTCTGTTCTTGTACCAGAAATGCCGCGAGCTTCATTCTACACGGGGTGGACTACTAACTAATCAAGTACTGTTAGGGATTACAACTTCAATCATATGAAATATAGAGGTTATAAATTATAGCAAAAGAATAAATCTGTTTGCTGATACAAAATCACTATACCTATTTATTTGGGTCAAATTTTACAAGAGACATTTGGAGCGAATGCTTGTTTTTTTTAAAATATTAAACCATATTTTACCTTAAATAAATTTTAGTTAATAAACTTTTAAAGTCTTGAAATTGAGGCGGTAGTAACCACCCCGTCGTTTACCAAAGGAATGCTTATTTTAAATGTGCCAAAATACCATGAGCTGATGAGTACTTGAGAATAGAAATCAATATTTTTACAATCTGACTAATAAGAAAAGCTACAGCTTGGTTATAGCCCGGTCGCGTAGTGGGAAGAATTTTACATCACACATTGCACTTGCGAGAGCAGGACAGCAATATACCAGCTATAGACAAAAATTCTTCAAGCTACTCGACTTTACATTTCACAATAATAAAAAAAAATTTGGCCAACAATTACAGTAAAACCATGTTGCACGAATGGCTTGACAAATTATGTGATTTGTTATAAATTTGTAAATATAAATCACGTTGTACAATGTTTCATCAGAATCTATTGATCTATCACGCACATGAATTCTATAAGTGATTTACGCAAAATGCTTACCATAAAGTATTCTGGCTGGAAATAATAGTATGATGAAGGGACTACTGTATTCACTGAAACCAAGAGGGAAAAAATAATAGTAAATCAATACACCGAATTGCAAGAAAAAAAAACAATCTTATATTAATAAAGTTACAATTGTTGACTAAACAACAGACTGGCAAAATAGCCTTTTCTTTTTGTAAAGTGAAATCGACATTACTATGTATTTATACTTTATATAAGTAATTTAATGTTTGTTTAGTAATTGAAGTTCTTTCTTGCAGTTCGGCATTTTCAAGCCAGTATTGTATCGGGCAATATTATGACAAGTCATGCTTCAATTGCATGATGCTTACCATCAACCGCGCTACATGCTTGCCTCATTATTAATTAAATTTTGAGTACATTATTACCCTTCAGCCTGAGCATACTACTTACATCATATTGTTTAGGCTCACTTATAACTAACTAAGAACTCCTCAAGGTAGATTTAGTACTTATTAGATGCCAATTTCTGAAGCTTCGTGGTGTTAACATAGAGTAGTTTGAAATTGAAACATGATCGTCAAATAACTTCTTATTTTGGAATATATGCGAGCCTAACGCTGACTATTACACTCTAATTATGTTCGAGTAATTACTTTTAAAAATACTGTTAGCATCAACGTACAAAATCTGCCTTGAAAAGTATTTATGTTTGTTATGAGTGAGTCTGAATCCGTAGTCCAGTTTTTGTGAAATGACCCAGAATATTAACAAGAAAGTGACAATAACTTTCAAGATTTGTAAAACTAATATTGTAAATACGAAAGCAGACCGCATAGAGTGTATATTGACAAATGCCGCCGGCATATTATTTTATTTTTTAATACGCTAAAATATTTTATTGCTATTTTCCTACCTGATTTTTATTGGACAGACATTATGTATTTCATATTTATTTTTATACTATGTAGCGAATTGACTCCGATATTAAATTTCCTCGCTGTGGTCTGTTTTTGTATATAAATATGCGATTGATATGCACTTGAGTACAAAATTTAGTAATTCTACAATTTGTAATAAATTAATGTTATTTTACTGCAATAATTTTGAAAAGATAATCTCATTAGGCAGACGGAATAAATTCAAAGTATGTTTTGTTAGATCTTCACTTTTATTTAACTACTATTAATCCTTCATCCATGCTACTTGCTTACTTTGATATCTCTGTATATTTTGTCTAAATATACAGAGACACTTTACGTGAATGCATTTATTGGCTCAGAATCTAGGCATTTTTATTTGGGGTGGATTTACACTTGCTTAGCGGTAAAGGAAAATATCGTGAGGAAACTGACATGTTTGAAGATCACTATATCCGAGGGCATGACATGTGTCTTCCGTGGAAGGACCTGGCCGCCCACCATGATGTATCTGTACAAGAGAAATCCCCTAACGAATAAATTCTGCGGGGGAGTCACGACCCTCAGTCAGGAGGAAATACTTACGACTCAAGAGACTTTTAAAGCTAAAAAACTCGTTACTCAAGTCTTCTTAGGTATATGTTAACCATGTTATCGTAAACACAGCGCATTTGCCCGACAAAAATGCAGAAAATATTTGTATGTAAATTGAACCTATTTGTATACTAAAAGAAGTCTCTTTATGCACTTGACCAACGCGAAGAATCGACGTTAATCTGTCGCAGACCGACAACCATCACAATAGTTTGAAAACTCCCATGACATTTACTTTTTATAGCCGTTTTTCCAATTTTCGGTATTTTGTTTGGTAAATTTGTCATCTGTTTGTTTTCTGTACATTTGTAGTTTGTGTGATTGTTGTTTGTTCGTGGTTGTGTCGATGCTGGTTGGAGGCAAGTGATGTCGCAGTCGCGGGCCCGCAAGGCTCCCGGCGGGGGCGAAGCGAACACCACTCGAGGACCTATCGTGAAGGTACACCTGTACTCACATATCACTTACAGATTACTAGTAACTTACCCCATTAAATGTGACAAAAAGTATGGCAAAGCGCAGCTTACAAGCTGCAATCGTATAGGCAAAGCAGTTATTCAAATATCACGTTAAATCTAGATATAACTAGGTAACTATATAACTCCCACTTGAACTGCTTAGTACATACCTACCTAGTAAAGTAACTGACGCAAACCTTCTTTTTACATGTATGCTACTCTCAATCTACAATTGCAAGAAGGCAAATTGAGCTGACGTGTGGTTCCGCAATCTCTTACGAAAACATGTTTCTATTTCAGTACAGATTTTGGCCAACTTTAACAAGAGTGTCGCGTGTATCAGATATCGATTCTGACCATCAAATGTGGGACTGTTCAGTGTATATTAATTTGTATAATATTGTAATTATCATCATCAGCTCGTATCGGCTCACTGCTCCGCTGCGAATTGAGCTCCTCTTTTAGGTATAATACGAGTACCTATGCTAAATGTAAATGCTCGTTTGGTTGCAGGCAGCTGGTGACTGCCCCCCTTCCAAGCCAGAAGGACATAAGCAAGACAACCATAGAAGCAGAGCCAAGAACAAACTGCCCAAGAACGTTCAGTACGATCTGGAGAATGCGTTAGTCAGTGTGAGTTTGCGCCTGATGTTTTTATCTTAGCACCAATCGGAAGACCATTGTAACATAATAATATGTTGAAGTTCATTGAGCACTTAGAGTTTGGACTCACGGTGCAGGCGCAAGGACAAATTCTCTCTGCTCTGCGACTGAGCTTGTAGTAGGTACCTTGCTCTTGCGTTGAAGTTCTACATACTTAAGCTTTTCTGTGTAAATACATGATTAATTGAGGAAACGAAGAGATGTGACTGGTAAAAAACTCGATACCACGGTTTGTCGATTGAAATTACTTTTACGGAATTCGTTGCTTAATTTATTGATTTTTCGTAATTTAACTTATTTCAGCTATGCGACCTGTGGTTCGAGGACATAAAGCCGCATCTGGTGCGCAACAATATCAAGCTGCATGTGGAGGGCGAAGTCCCCGCAGGGCCGCGCTGCCGGCCCGTGGCCTCCGCCACCTGCGCCCATGACGATCCAGGTGCTGAAGTACGAGCCTCCCAGCTCACACTACAACCACTTACACACATATTCACACACACATACACACACACACACAAATTTGCAATATTTTATTCACAAAGTTACTAGAAAGTCCTGTAAAATCAATTTTTGTAATTTTGTATTGCTTCCAGGATCCTTACTATCTTTGTATCAAAACAGTTTCTAATCCATCACTCCAATTACGTCTACCTACAATACCTCCACGTGTTGCGTTGCAGCGAGTACGTCAGGCCAGTGCGAGCTGTGCCGACTGCTTGCGCAGGCGGCGACCAGCATCGAGAGCGCCGTGTCACAGGCTTCCGGCGCCGCCGCCGCCACGCCGCCCCTCCACCTTGATGTGTCAGGTCAGAGCAGGGGGCTCGACAGTTTTGTAGGAATAGACGTAAATAGAGAGTAACCTAACACCAGAGGGTAGGCCGCCATCAAAATGTGACAGTAGTTACTTGGTAATATTTATTTCTATGTACACTGTGAAGCCGTAAGGTTAATGAATAAAACTTTATTGTATGCTTTATGCAGTAAAGTTGTCCTTGGTATTTGTCGGTTTCTACTCAATATTTCCACCACAAATGTAAACCCAGACAACCCTTAAATCCTACTGTGATCTATCTATCAACGTTCCCTCATCCCTCCTGTCCTGTAACTTTAAATATTTTAACTGTGCATCTGATGATTTGTTTGGTGCTTCCTAAGATTGACCCATTTGTGTTACAGTAAAGTGTAGGTACTTATGGTTTGTTACAGAATAAATCGAATGCTATGGATCAGTCGGAGAGGCCTCGTGGCCTCAGCGACGACCGGCTGCTTCTGAAACTGCACTCCCGTCCATTGTTCCACAGTCAGACACGGGCCCCCTTGGTACCTGCTCCACAATCATCAAACAGCATCGTTAAAACGATGGACTCTTCAACCGTCACTATACCTGTGCCCCGCGCTGATGAATATGTAAGAGCCCACTTAAAGACAGTCTTACAGAATTTAGACTTAAGCTTGTGCTGTTTATTTTTTTTTTCTTTTAGGTACCTGTTGCGTATTTACGAATGAAAACTCACGAGACTGGAATTCAAACTGATCCAATACCGAATTTGTGTGAAATTAGTTCCGTAAAGAAATCAAAAATTAAATCTAAAGATGAGAAATGTAAAAAAGTTGAGAAGACTGGAAATGTAGGAAATAAAGCTATTTCACGCAATCCACCACTTATCAGGAAACCTACAGTAAAGAAAAAAGAACCCACTGCGCCGCAAAAAAGACGAAAAAAATCCCAAAAAGCTGTTTTAAAAACTCGTACGAGTCCAGTAATAAATGAAACGAGCCGAATAAAAAATACGAATTCTGCACAAAACAGATACAAAAATGTATCGCAATGCAGGACTATATACGAGAATCGGCCCTTTTCTCCAGATAGAGAGCTGAATGGCAAAGGACGGTGTAGGTCAATGTCCCCGAAAAAACGTATAGCTCAGTCAAAGAATAGGACTTCTGTGAAAGATAGCTTGCCTAGACGTACTCGAACTATCTCGCCGCCAACTCGGTGGCAGTCGCCTGAAACAGTGACGGCCGCACAGAGTGCCAGGAGACATCCTCCATTACCGCGCCGCCACGAGAGTCGAGTGGATCCTAGAGTCAGGCAGTCATCTCCAAGATTCAGGGACACGTCTCTAAAATGTAGAGCCTCGTCTCCTAGAAAAACGTCAGAATATCCACTGACAAGTAAACCTCTATCGCCTTCTAGAAGGTCTACTTCACCGAGGATGCGAGGCATGTCTATGAGCATTAAATTATCACAAATGCATCCGTTTTGTAAAAAATCTACCAAAACTACGTCTTTTATTCACCCTGGGTGTGGAGATAAGCCAGTTAAAGATACTTTGATAAGAAATAAAAGAAAGAAACCTCGCAGTGGCCGCAAGAAAAAGTGTGAGATGTTTGATAATGTAAGTATTTTCTGATTAGTTGCTACGCTAATGGCGATAAATTATAAATGAAATTTTGAAATTTATATATGAATGATAAGTAATTTGCTACACCGTATGCTACGGTGTAGCAAATTAATTAATTATTAATTATACATTTTATTATAAATTGTATATGTAATTGAAATTAAAAAGTAACATTGTCTGGCCTGTTAGCTTAGTTGGTAGTGGCTCTGGCTTCTAATCTAGGGTTGCGGGTTCGATTCCACATCACGACACAAGTAATTACTTGTGTGGAGTCTGGTCGTTTCTATGTAGGTATATTAAGTAAGTAAGGAAAAAAATAAGTACCTACCTACCTATTATATTTGTTATCTAGTACGTACCCACCCACGGTTAGAATAGGTTTCATTTAGGCGAAATTTGTACATTTAAACTTTATCCAACAATTTCCTATTTGAAAGATGCAAAAACCATGGCCATGTACTTTAGAAGTAATTAGGCAGATTACGACAGCGCCAAGTAATAAACCTACCAACTCTAATATTCTACAATTTTTTCAGGATTTAATCGATATCATAGGCAAAAAGAACGACAAAAGGTTAGAGGTTCTATATAGGGGCCCAACTATGAAGGAATCATGCTCCACGACCATGCTGAACTTATATACGCCTACCGAGATACAGCGCGCGGCGGCTGTCAGAGCGGTTACACTTAAACCATGGAGGTGAGAGCTACTCGCGCCTTCACTCTGCCGCTAAACAAGTGATGCAGCTATGTAAAATCATTAGATGATTCACTTTTTAATATTTCTTAATCGATTCGTCTCTTTCTTATTTCTTCTATTAAGTTGTAGATTATTTTTCATTACACTTTGTCTAAATTTTTGAAAAAGACTTTTCTTTTTATATTACGATCTCAATATTCTAGTACGAGCTAATTTACAAGTGACACGTGAGACAACTATTGTGCGGTTTCTTTATTCCAACAATGAACCAAGTCTCTCACACTTTTGCCGCCGAGATCTGTTCCAAACAATCAAGTTACCCACTTTTTATGATGCTATGCTAAGTTAGACTCGAAACAAGAAGTCGCTAATGATTCGATTTTATCACGACAAATATAACGAGGTGATAAGGTAGAAAAGTCATTTAACGATCTGTCAATAAAACAAAGCGAAGTAAACGTTTCTCACACGACACTTTTAATTGGTATATAACTTACGACTATGTCCTTACTTACGACTCTTTACAAAATTACAACAGACGTATCAACTACAAGGCAGTTACAGGGTGCTTTACACACGAATAATAATTTACAAAACAGTCGAACATTCACATACATCACTCACACAAGTAAATAAATAGCTCCCGCGTCCCGCGAGCTTCGAGCGCGACCGCGGCAGCGCCGCGCGCCGCCCGGCCGGGGCCGAAGCACGCACGCTCTTTGGATCGAGACAAGTCCACACTCGCGCACTAGTTGGCGTGCTTCACGTAGTCCGTGTCGTAGTAGGCGGCGGCGTGCGCGCCCTTGCGGTCCAGCGCGCGTACGCGCACGAACAGGAAGGCGGCCACCAGCGACGCCACCACCAGCACCAGCAGCAGCATCACCAGTCCCGCCACGAACGACGGCACCGACATGCAGATGGTCTCGGGGTCTGCGCCCGGCGACTGGATCACGACGGTCTCGTTGGCGGACGCGTTGTTGAGCGCGAAGTTGACGTCACCCGGTGCCACCACCTGGATGGTCCGGCTCGTGTTGACGTCCGTCATCTCCTGCGCATCCCGCTTGTAGATGCGTGATGTTCCACGCCTCCGCCGCGCGCCCGCCAGCCGCTCGGGCAGTCCCTCCACGGAGCGCGGCCGGCCTCCCAGCGTAGCCAGATTGGCGTGGCCCTCGTCTTTCCGTTTTACCGTGTTATACACGACGCGACGGCCAGGTGGCGGTGGCGGCGGTAAGTTGACGTCATCATCCTCGTGCGCCGGAGCCGGTGATGAAGGGCTTGGCGCGTTGGGTGTTGATGAGACCTGAGCCTGTGGGGGCGGTACAGCGTCATCGCGCTTGTCGGAGAAGGCGCCAGCAGCATCGGCAGGATGGCGCGGATCGGGGAAGGCGGGTGGCACGCCGTACTCTGAGTGTGGCGCGGGCGGCGGCGGGCCGTACTCGCCGTGCGGCGCAGGGTAGTCGCCTGCGCTTAGTGTGTTGCCTCCCAGCAGCGGCACGCCGTAGTCAGCACCCAGTCCACCGCACTTGGGCTCCGGACAGTTATATCTGCACACTTGGATGACGCACTGGAAGTGGACATTCATAGAGTCGGGGAACTTGAAAGCTTGGAAGTACGCGAAGGACACCACCGAAGCGGACGGGCCGAAGTTCTTTATCTTCTGGAATTTGCTCATAATCTTGGGTCTGACGACGCATCCGTATTGGTCTACGAGCTGTATCGGCGCGCGCTTGCCATCATGCGCGACGCAGTTCCTCACGAGCATGTCGAACTTGTTCTCGTCATCTTTGATGGCGAGCACCATCGTCATAGTCTGACCGATTTTGACGATACCCGACACCTCGGAGGCCCAGGGTCCCTTGCCGACCTGGATTTGCATCCAACACTGCAGGTTGTCTCCGAGAAAGTTGGCAGTAACAGCGTGCAACATATCTACTTGGAAAGGTCTGAAGGTGACTGCTTTCTCGTAGAAGTCGTACCAGGTGCAGCGCAGCTTGCGAGCTTGATCCCACACCTCCTGCACGTAGGGGTCGTACTGCACGATGATGGTGTTCTCCACGTACGAGCCGCTGGGTGTGGGGCTGCCGTATGTGGCCACGTTGTGATTGGCCGAGCTCGACATGCCGCAACTGTTGAGGAAGATCTCGAACGTGGCGCTCAGGTGGCCCGTGCCGGGCTTGAGGTGCATGCAGTGGGGGTCGCTGTAGAAACCCTTGGAGAATATCATGCCATAAAAGGGTCTATCGAATTCGATGTTTACTCGCATGTGTGTCTTCTCGCACTGCACCTGCAGATGCTTGATCTTGGGGCTGTCGGGTGTGGCGAGCGGCCAGGGGTCGTCGGAGTGCGGCGCCAGTGGCGGGCCGTACCCTCCGCCCGCGCGGTGCTCCAGCGGGAGCGCCGCCGACTCCACCGGGGGCTCGCATGACGACTCCTGGAACACACAATATCGTACCATTACTTATGTGTAGCTTTCATTCAATTTGACACATTAGCTCGCTATTTACGAGACATAAACTTCTGAATAAAATATCGCAGTATAACGTATAATATTTTCCGCGTACGTTTCAGTCTAGATAGCGCGCGCCACGCGAGCGTGCGCCCGTGCCGGCTGCATCTCGCGAGCGCCGACTTTCTACGCTGATGGGTGGCTCGCGCGACCAATTACAATATTAATCAGCGCAATCGTACTGTTTAGATGAGTTCCACAAATACTTTCACGATACTTCGCCGTCTACTTTATACGACCCGAGTGACGGTAATGGCTCTGTTAGTTCGGTATCTTACATTCACTGTTGCAACGGACTTTACATAGAGCGTTGCTAAGCGCAGATACGTAGAAATCTTATAGAGCTAGGGCGGCTAATATCTTAATTGAGTGAGAACGCGTCGGACAAACTGGACGCGCTGTATTTGGGCTTACATGTGGTGCATATGGGGCGAGAGCTGGCAGCAGGTGGCACTACTCGTACTGGGCAGGCGGCGGCGGATCGAGAATAGCCCGCGCCCGCGCGGTGCGTACCGACGCTCGCGTTTTCTAAACTGGTTAGAAATTACCCACTGATCGAGATTGTCAGTCGCGGAGGAAAACACCAGACCTATAAACATGTGCAACTCTGACGGGAGCTTTCTTCGGTGGTTCCCATGTAGGTATGTGCCTCGCCGGAGGATGTTACGAGTTTCGCGATGCTAATGAGCTCGCATGTTCCAATCCTAATTGCTCAAGTGAATTACAAAATGACGGATGTTGTCGTGAGGTCGGTTGTGAGAAATGCTTCGAGGTGATTGAGTTGCGCATGCGCGAGACAACAGGTGCGTCCCGGCGCCGGCGCAGGTGAAAGTATCCGGCGTGCCGGCGCGGCCACCGCCACCTCCCCAATCATACCTACGTGTACATAAAATCTAAATGTACGTATTTTTAAAAACTCGTTTGATTTCATTATTTTTCTAGATTACCATACACTCTAACATGATATGCAGTTTAGTATGTACAGTTCGACCGTCGAACTACTTGGAACAAAACCTTCCAAACAGTTCGACTATCGAACTACTGGTCGGACTAGTTGGAATAAACCCTCGTATTATATGTACATATGTGCGTTATATGTACGAACAACGTAATAATATGAAAGGAATCCAATAAATACGCAAATTCATATGTCGATAACGTTGACATTAATTTATAATTGTAAGCGGATATGATGATCGCCGTAAGTTGAATTTCTGTTTATGCGATATTTCCTCCATTATGGGTTTTTATTGCTTTTCACTTGAGAATGCGTTGCCAAAAAATGTCGAGATAATTCACGAAACACTTTCTACTGAGACGATCTTGCCAAATACCACGAGAAATTAATATTTGTCCAGTCATAAACATTCTTTGTAATTTATAAAAGAGAGACATATGCGTAAAAGCTTTGCGAAGCCAAACTAATTGCTGCGTAAAGTTAATTTATAACAAATTCTTGAGAAACGATTTGGCTGTTTACTAAACAAAATTAAACTTTTTTAATTGCCTCTGCAGGAAATAGGTACATAAAAACATATTTATCTATTATATTTGTCATCCATGTGAATGTTAATACTATCAATCAACATCACGTTTGATGGGTAATTCCGGCAGCGATATCTTGCGAATACCGTACTTGACCGAAATTCCTACAAATAAACTAATTTAATTTGACAGTTAAGCTAATATGTTCCAATCTATCACCATCACGTAAAAGCTCATTTATCTCAACACAGCTTTCTAATTCACAAGAGGAATTTGGCAAAACAAATAGTTCGGCTTTAGCTCTAAACAAAATAGTTCGACGCACAAAAGAGATTTTGATTGTTTGACCATAAAAATAACTGTGATATGTGATTAGCCATTGTCCGTTTATATTTTTATAGCCATTAAGATGTGACTCTGCTGACCGAAGGTCTTACGAACGCAAATATGATTTTGTACTAACAGACACTGTTTTTTTATAGATTAAGACTGAGAAGCACAAAGGTTTTTTTTAGTTCAGGGCAATTTTAACTTCATTTAACATTAACTCCCGTAAGTTCATGTGCAAACTAAGTGGTAATACTACATCATACAATATGATAGGCTATACCTATGTGCATTGTTTTGAAAAGGTAATCATTTTTAAGAAAGTTATTTTCAACTATCTTCTTCTTACCGAACGAAGAGGCCAGCTCTGGTGTCGAGAGTTTATCAAGCCGCCCGAAAGGCCTCTGATATGGCTAAACGACTGTCGTACTAGACAAACAGTCAGGACCTACTATTTAACGTGTCATCCGACCCACAGAAGCGCCCAAAATGGAATGCCACGTTTCGGTCACCCATCCACGTACTGACCGCGTCGACATTTGCTTAACATTGTTTGTTAATCACATGCAATTGCCTCCGCCAGCTGAGCTGCGGGCGTATTTTAACTATGAAAAGATTACTTTGTTACACACTTGCCGCGCAGTGCTTACAGTACGTTGTCAGTTTTTTTACGTAACCATAACACTTTTGCAGTGCTAAGTTGTCAAGTACATACATACGCATAAGTATATTAGATGAAAGTTGTTTATAGTTTCGAGTAAACCGGAATTTGTTTGAATTCCGCCTCTGGTGGGTTAAGGCCGCGCTTGTTTTGATTTTCTAACGGACAAGTTTACATAACACTCATCGTTTTGCTTATAGGGCTTTGCGGACTACTCTTCTGCTTCTAATCGTATAAGAGGGTCTGGCCAACGCTGGTATCTCAGACATAGTTTAGTGACCGCCATGATCTATAGATGCTTGCTTTTATTTTTACCTCGTAACTTATTATAAGCTTAATTTATCATTACTAAGTCACAACATTCTATATTCGACACCAGTATGCGGAGGAGGTTATTTATAATTATATTGTACATGTCATGAAAAAAATAGCTCCGCACGGTGTTTTAAATAAGCTGTCCGCATCGAGACGAGAGCATGACAAATAAATTAACACTGGCCATCAATTGGAAACGAGTCTATTACAATTGTCAGTCAGATAATGAATAGCCCAAAGCGTCGAGTAAGCACCCATTGCGGGCACAACTGATCGATTTTACCAAGTAATCGGTGCGGACACTAAAATCTATCCGAAAGTGATAGAGCATTTTACACTTTCATCGTGGTATTGCTTTCTAACATGAATTAGCGAGACTGCGTTGTCACTGGCCAAGAAAGTTCGATACGGGCCCAAAACTACACGAGAGAGGCGCGGAACTCGATGCATACTGGTCGCGCAAGTATGGCTGTCAAGTGTAACTTGATACTGAAGTGTTTTCCATTACATTATAAACAGTTAAAATGCATATATCTTAATGTATGTCTGACTTATAAAATAGACGAGAAACCCATGCAAAAATGTACCTAACTAGTTTTCTAGTATACCGATCGATCGAACTTTTCATTATTATTTTAAAATTTTTGAAGCAAAATGGCTTTATCCTCGTCATTTTATTAAAAATAGATCGATTATAGCATCTATAAGTTGAAATATAGTATGCGAGTGCTACAAAAAGCTACTTTTCGATTGAAAGGCACAATAGAATAGTCAGGTTTAAGCTCACGCTTTCTATGCACTAATCACTCCAATCAAAATGGCTAAATGACTCAATCGTGATGCTATAACTACCATAATATTACGAATACAGCTTTATTATAACATTTATAACAATCATCATCAAACCTGCACGAAACGATTGCGTAACCCTCTGAATAAAACTACAAAATTTTTGTCTATCGGTGAAAGTGTAGCGTAGTAAAAGGTATTTTTAACGGTCAATGACAGCGGTTGCAAATATTGCCTACTGACGCCGTAATGTCGTTTATGCTCGTTTACATAATGTTGTAAATTGTAATGCAATGTCAACTTGTCAACTTTTACTAACGGTTTACATTTGCGAGAGCTTACGCCGGCGCTTACGCGTATTTTAAGTAGGCACTTAAAACATTACAAATATTCGGAGCTACTACAACTTGTCTATTAGAGATTATAGTTTGCTTTTAACACGACTCTTACGTCGTATAATCAAATGATTAATCGTTTAGCTTTCTACATATTGTGTGGTTAAGTGATTTGGAATTTCTCGAAAATAGCAAGTTACAATTATAGAGCGGATATAGTTTTAATAGCTACAAATCGCTTCGCAGAGTTCTCAGAAATAAATGGAGTCTATAAATCTAGTTCTAACAACCGACATCAAGACATGTTGACGATTACAATTGCTGCGGTATATGTAGCACTTTTTATATCCGTTTAGATTTTGTTTCTTTTTTATGAATGATGAGAACGGGATTTCTCATTTTATAAGCAGAATTTTTATTTAATAACTTGTATTTAAGTAATTTTGTGCAAAAGTATTTACTCAACAAGCAAAATGTAGTATCTTTTACTGATACATATTATTGTGTATGGTCTTGCCAAGAACAGCCTTTTTTGCTCAACGACCTTGTGTCGTGGCGTAATTTAGTTTACCGATGAGTTATATGAAACATTGATTTCTCTATCACCGTGGGCAGTTAGTTTCCAATGGTCCGGTGTTTTGTGGATGTGCTAACGGAGTCATTAGCCTAGTTGTGGAGATGGCGGCGGAAAAAGCGGAATAATCTAGCAGTGGAGAGCACGCGCACTACGCTCTGCCACGCGCCGACACACACGCAATAAACTTTTTTAAACACGAATTTTAATATAATATGCAGTTAATTTACTTGACTTTAAAAAAAAATTATCAGTATTTAAATCAAATAATACCCGAAACGTAACAGAATTAATACAAAATAAACCTATTCAAAAAGACGATGAAGAAAAGTTAACTACAGATAGAATTGAAATTGACAAAATACCCGCGAAAGGTAGCAATAATACAGCAAAGTTACGCTCTATTCCAAGCTAAAGCTAAACTATTTCCTAAATAGTTAATATCTATTTATTAACAAACAAAGTTTACGAGAATCCGGACATTCTGTAAAGAAAATAGATGCCACTAGATCAAAGATTGTAATTATCAGGCTAATGCATCGTAAAGAGAGCCTAATCTAAGCATTCCACGTCCATCGATGTAGCATCTATTCCTAGCGCGTGCTTATTAGCTCCTTTGATCTACGTTCCAAGCTATTTAGAATGCAAAGTGAGCTTGGCCGCAAATTTCAAGATCGACATACCTCGTTCGTGACACAGAGTCGTTAGTATGGAATTGGATTAAGACCGCAAATAGAAATCGCAGAAAAAGTGCTCATCCATAAACACATAAACACCGAAGTCATGGTAAATCTAGGAAATATGATGCAGCTTTAGCAACAGACGGCGGACTGTTAGGTGGTCGGTTATAATGCTTATAATCAGATCTCTTCCACATAAGCCAACGGTATAGCGCGTCTATGTAGCTCGTACTAATCTTGTAATGTTGGAATACTCGCGAAGCAAGGAAAAAGTATACGAAAGTGGAAAATTATTTAAATTGAGACGCATTTGAAATAAGATACTAAAAATTATATTTGCATTTAATTGTGGAAATGTGAATTAATAAAACATTATAAATACTTGACTATAAATAAGTGTGTAAATAATGGAAAGTTATAAACGTTGGACATCAAATTAAATCTCGTCAGAAAAAAAAATGTTTGAAAAAATAAACTACAGAGTCTATTCTCAATTTCGACAAAATAGAAACACCAAAAAAAGGAAAATAAACCAACCTGTATGCAGAGCGCTGCTAAAGCCACCAGCAGTCTAATCCTCTTCATGGTCACAGTCCAGTGGTACCTGCAACCAAGGGGAGACGTGAGAGAGGCCCGGGCGGGCGCGCGGGGCGCTAGTGGGGCATGCTGCCGGCTGCGGGCGCGAGCGAGCACTGAGTGCCCCCACTGCCGGCGCGGCACGACCCACTGACACACTGCCGCCGGACGGAACTGCAAGCTACATCTGCAGCACGCTGCGATGCAGTTGTGCAGCCCGAGCCAACTGCGCGGGGAGAGGTGTTGATCAAATGGATCTTATGAATTTATAGAAGATTGACAAAGCACATAAAATATGTTCCTATTGCGTAGACACACCATTCATAGTTAGTGATAAATACATTTTATGGCATGTTGTGTGGTACGAAAGCGCCGCGCTGCGGTAGGTAGAAGTTTAGTGCATTATTTATATTTTGTTAATAGATACTTAACTTACTAGCTAAGTTTTATTTCATTACATTTACAAACAATCTAACCTATTAACCTAAATGTTCTGAATCTATTGTACTACATGGCCGAGCACCAATATGATGAACAATATGAGCACTATATGTATAAATCTTATGTACTGTATTCCACGCCGCATACAGCGCGCGCGCTGCTCCCGTTGCGTCGAGAGGAAACTACGCGCGGCCTTCGCCTTACTGCCTCCAAGGTCGCTCGGTATACATATAAAATTTTATAAATACAGGTGTTATGTGATTGTAGTCACCTATTTTAATAATAAATAGTAATGGCACTTTTATATGTGACAATTCGTATTTTTGCTCCGAAAAGCTTAGGCTTACTTCTCGTTGTTTAGCAATCGTTGGTTCCTAAAATAATTTATAAATAATCATTGCTGCGACCAGGCGAAACTGTTAGACTAAAGAAAGAAATGACTAACATGAGTGGTGTTTGATCATAAAAGAATGTAGTAAAAGTTAGTTTACGGTCTTAAAAATACGATTGTTACAAATCACGGCCAGCCACAAATTACAAGCTGGTGCATATAATTTCATGAATGGCATGAGTTAGATTTGAATAGATTGTAACGATGCAAAAACGTGCAATTTTCCTGCGGTTAGTTTGAAAAAGACTGCACTTAGCAGTTTACTTTCGCACCATTTTACATCCTTGAATTGTACTGAATTCTGTTTCGTCTAGCAGGAGTCATTTAGCGCATTTTTGCATTAATTTAGTATTAGAGAGTCGCGCTCATTTGCATATTCATCTAGATGCATTTTGAGCTGAGATTTTTAAATTTGATCGCGGAATAGTAGTTTATGCAACTGTCATATAATGAAGGGTATTAAAACACGAGTGTGAGTTTATGAAACGAGCGCAGCGAGTTTCATAATAGTAACGAGTGTTTTAATACCCGTGTTATATGCAGTTGCATACACTACTTTATCTTCACTAATGCAATTAATCAAACAACAAGAGTAAAAGCTGACAATAGTTTATTTATAATAATTGTTCAAATTTTGGATGGTACAATTTTGAAAGTTAATGTTAATTATTGATCCAGCAGCTGTAGCGGTCGCGGGGAAAGCAGTAGAGCTCGTAGACGGAGTCGGAATATTTATAATTACTTCATTCGTCTTGTTTTCTATACTTATTAAATTAAATTCACGCGTACGTGTATTGTCACAGTGATTTTGCCGCCATTAAAATCTAACCAATGAGAGCGCAGCTGCGCGCATCAATAAAACGCGACCAACCTGATTGACCCTGCAATCAGGTTGGTCGCGTTTTATTGATGTTATAATGAGATATTACGATATCGATGTGGATATTATACCATCATGTGAAATTGCTTAAATTGAGTGTTTTGTTGTCTGCGCTATAACAGTAGTAATTATAAGTCAAGTATTGGAAACATAAGTAGAATGTTACAACATTAGTGTAGATAAAGTGCATTAATAATGTTTTTCAATTGTTATTTAATGGTTTTAACATCCTAGAAAAATATTATGCTTTCATGGTTTGGGCATAGCATCAACGAGTTTTTAGTGTTTATGTACCTACATATTTGGATAGTTGTTAAAATATTCATTATCTTGGTTGTAGTTGTTTAATTAATCGAAGTACCTGCAGAGCCGTTATAAAGTAACTATTAGCTAAGTACATGATGTGCGGTTGGGTGCGCCGGCGCAGTCGCAGGCGATTTCACCCCTCACTCGATCTCTGTTAGAAAGCACTCATCTGACGATGCGATATAACTGACCGTTAGAAATAATTCTCTGTTTGCAACAATAGCAATAATACTTGCGTTTTTGCTAATAAAAATCGGCGAAACTAAATGAAACTTGTGAAGATTATAGATTATGGCGGTCGTAACTTTTGTTTAAGCGTAGAAATGGTTATTAGTTATTGTGAATGGTGACTAGGAGACAATAGATATTCGCTTAACTTGTGCTTTAAGACATTGTTTCAATGTCGAAAATAATTTTTATATATTTTTACTACACATTTAATTAAATTGCGCTCTCTAAAACCTGCGAGTACGCACGTATTGGTGATCAGACTCAATTTACGTCAAAGGTACATTTTTCAATCAGCAATCGTGAAACATGTAGGCTAGTCTCGTAAGAAAGCGGCCTTGGGCGGTTTCCTGCAGCAATCTGCGGCGATATTATAATAATAGAGGCGCGAGGTGCTCGCCGCGGTCAATTAGGCAGCGCCAACAAGAACACAATGTGGGACAAACGCACCCAATCAAATTGATAACATTATAACTATCGAGATTTGGCTACTGAAACCTTTATAAAAATTTTCTATGTATTTTAACTTAATGTACTAGTTATTATTTTCATAACTACTACGGCAACGTCCTCGTAGCATTTTCGTAGCATAACTTAATTTCGACTTACTACAAAAGTGTAACATTATATTCGAAGCAATCTTATGTTATTTATATGGTTACTAGATTAATGATTAGTCAAACAACATTGAAAACTATTAGTCGTCAATCCTCTACTAATTGCATCAAATTGGTTTTTGATTAGGATGTATGTACCTACTCGTGAATCTATAGTTCAGGAATAAACAGAACTAGGTCATATCGACAAATAGCAATACGAAACAATAGTTACAAAGCTATATTGATGCATGATTCATCAATTTCACATAAGGCCAGTGTGAGCCCGAGGGCCGGTGTATTATGTATTAGCAAGCCTCCGAACTCTTAATAGACCTGTCAAAATACTCATCTGTCGCTGGAATAGAACCTCCTTCAACTATCACCCAATTTAATTCTCATTGATCAAAGTCCAACAGAGAAAGCTGCTTCGAATTATGTGTATTATTAAAAGTTGACTCATTAATCGTCTTGCTCAGAAAATGGGCCAGAAAATCGCTGTGGTTTTAAAGATCGTGAAGTATAAATATTATGTAGTATCAATCTGAGAAAATAAAAAAACAGAAATTTAAAGATATTTACAATAATTTCAGTCATTTCTTTAGTTTCACCGCCTTCAAATAAGCAAAATGTAAAGGATTGGAATGATAAGGATTTTACTATTATTAACATATTGCTAGTCTAAATATCATTCGATATAATATATTTTATATGAGCTGTATAATATTATTTATCCACCACGATCAGACCAAACGAGTACTACAAATCCTGACGATAGTTTTTCCCCTAATATATCAAATATGCTTTATGACTCTAGTTTCTCGTTCAGATATTAACTGCCACTAAACGTCACCGCAAAATAGTAGTCCGGCGGTGCGAAGCGATTTAACTTAATCACAGGCCATTTACGTCTGAAAGACATTTGCTAATTTCACACCACCTCGCCAAATAACAACGTAATGACGACTTTATGCAAAATATACACAAAACTTTCGTTTTCTTTACAGAGCTGATCTGCAATTAGATCGATCTGTTTTGCGGTTTTTATGGGAGTTTCTGTCGATAGATTGATACTATACAAGACTATTTCTAAATTACGTGTTTAAATTACACATAATACCTCCCTGCGTACATAATGCTGATATCTATGTAAATATTCTTGTGTTGATTCATAGTACTCGTAACATGCAAGTGGGTCGATACTCTTGCGATGCATAATGCAAGCATGCAAAGTAGAGAAATGAACAATTGCATACGATCGGTACATTATTATTGCAATTTCTTGTATTCTTTCCGGACGTTATGTATTTTTACATTTTCTCATATTCACCATCGACACGCAGCTAATATTTTTATATACAATACATTTCAATTTTTATTAAGTTTACTATTGTAAACAATACATGTACATGTATCTACTTCTGACTTGTAACTATGGAGTTATGAATAAATAATTTGTATTTGTATTTGTACGAAGATAAGAACAAATAAATATCTAAGAATCAAGTATTTTCATTTCTTTCATAGGAAAGAGTTCAACGCGCTGCGCACTCTACGGCGTAGCGACCTTTATATTTATTTAACAGCATCTTACTTTATTACGCATACATCGACGACAGACATCAGTTAAATTCAATTAATTTACTTATTTTTGATTTATTGACTTTTTATTATATAAAAGCGGCAAATGTAAAACTGAAATAAGTTACACCTTTTGGAAAACTATACCGCTTAGCTTATATTACACTACCTAATACGAGCAAAAATGATTTTACACATAGGTACCTATCTCGTATAAAATACTCAAAGAAAATATGTAAGTTGCAAAATCACAGAATGTCATAGATATTTGTTTATTTGTTCAATACAAACTTATTTTCTTAATCAACGCGTACGTAGCTAATTTTGTAATCACTAAACAAATAATAATTTTACATATATTTTTAAGTAATCGTCTATATTTGTTAAAAGTTTCTTATGTAGTATTTCCTTGGCACCCGGTGGTCGCGCGTGCGCCGCCGAGAAAGCAGCCGAGTCACGTCGAGTAATTACTGCGAGATGGCATGCCGGCTTTATCTATATCATATTACTAGCTGCGCTCGCGACTTCGTCCGCGCGGAATAGTTTATTTTAGGCATCATATTTATTTGGTGCAACCTCTTCAGCTTTATAAATTATAGCTGTTACCCACGACTTGAACCGTTTTCGCAGCGCTCGCAACGGAAGCCCTCAAAGATGAATAATTTTCTCCGTTTTTCCACATTTTCCATTGTTTCTTCGCTCCTATTAGTTGCAGTGCAATGTTTTATAGTCTAAAGCCTTCCTCGATAAATGGTCTCTTCAACACAAAAAGAATTTTTCAATTCGGACCAGTAGTTCCTGAGATTAGCGCGTTCAAACAAACAAACAAACTCTTCAGCTTTATAATATTAGTATAGATACAACGTGGTGATTTATTTTTGGGTAAAGCAGTTTTTTTAATGTATATCTTTAGGCGATAATAAAAAAAACTGTTTTAATTAAAAAAATACTGATAATTATAATCGAATGGCAGAAAAAAATGCTTATTAAAAATTTAAACATTTTAAGGAACAAAATATACATCTTCAACCGAAAATCCGACTTGTAAGAAGAAATATTGATCTAATATTAGTAAATCATAAATGAAAAAAAAATACACCATTTCACATTTTGACACGTTTCTTGCTCCTATGCTACTTATTTAGTCATATTATTCAGTAAGAATAAATAATTATTCATACATTCCTATGTTTTGTTAGTTCCTATGTTTGTCGTGATACAAATTCCACGTTGTACAAAAGACTACACTTACTACCTACTATTGTTCCCTGTTCTTGCTCTAGATGCGGACATTGTTCACTGCGTTAAATAAAAACAAATAGAAACGTGTTCTTGTTGCCTCTAACACTTCACCTTTTGACAGCTCCAAATTATCATTCAACTTTTTGTGAGAATTTCTCCAAAGATTTTGATGGTATTGTTTAAAGATGAAATTGTTGCTCTTGTAATGACTGGAAAAGTATTTAAAGTAGAGCATACGAAGACATTAAATATATGAATCACGTGTAGTTAATGAACGTCTGGTGTTTTAAAGATTATCTACCAACAGTAATTAAGTGAGATTAGCTGAGTACATGCTCGTACATTTGACAAATTTTGAACAAGTTGTAAAGTAATTTTTTGATAATTAAATTAAGACAATAACTGTATGTAATACTACGCATATATGTTTTATAATATACTAGCTGGTGCGCGCGACTTCGTCCGCGTGGAATAGTTATTACCATAAAAACGGTTTAGTGAGTTAACCTTAAAAGATAGACATGTACTGTTTGGAACATTTTGTTAGATCTTTTTAAGAAATATAATTCTTTCATACACATTCTTTTGATATCTTGAACCGTTTTCGCAGCGCACACAACGGAAGCTTTCAAAGATGAATAATTTTCCCCGTTTTTTCCACATTTTCTATTGTTTCTTCGCTCCTATTAGTTGAAGCGTAATGTTATATAGCCTAAAGCCTTCCTCGATAAATGGTCTATTCAACACAAAAAGAATTTTTCAATTCGCACCAGTAGTTCCTGAGATTAGCGCGTTCAAACAAACAAACAAACTCTTCGGCTTTATAATATTAGTATAGATGAATATATTATATCTGTGATTGATTGTTCAAATAAAATAAAAAAAACTTATACCACGAAAGACCACCTTGTCACCATATCATTATGTTATATTACTAATTTGTAATTGAAACCAAAATGAGATTAGTTTAACAAATAATTTATTAATATAAGAGGCTTGTTAAGCGACAAGTTGAATCTCGTATGTTTATTTTATTATTGGCAATAACAGCATTCTCACGTAACTCGCCCAACCAGTTACATTAAACAGAGAAAGTGATTTTGATAAATAAATACGGGCACAATCAATATGTTGCGAAACAGATAACTTCAAAGTGGAAATGTATAATAATATAATGTACCTACTTGTGCGTTAAGTAGGTACGTGGTATCATGGTAAAAATGCTGACAACATATCATATTAATGTGTTAACTATAATGCCTTATTATTAGTTAATTAACCATTCTCAATATAACCTTTGATTAATTCTTCATTGGCACATAAATTACTTTTACCAACAAACTTGAATAAAATTAGTGGTTCGGAATAGAAAACGCTGAATTCTATCAATACAAGCCATCGATCATTAAAAGATTTACGAGACTAACAACATCGAATATTCAGAGCCAAGAGAGAAGGCCATAAATAATGCGCCTCTAATCAAACTGTTTTCTAAACGATTCATTGAACATTACACATCGGGAATCCAAAGACAAATTACAGTGTTTACCGAGTCACTTTCGGCCCTCGTTAACGAGCGGGCGAGTGCGCAACTTTTAATTGGATGTTTACTTTTACTCAAAATAATGAATGAGAATCGTAGCAAAGATCAACCATCGCAATAAGTCTGCACACGTGCGGTAGAAAGCGACCATCTAAAAACAAATAGAGCTGGGAAATGTCCACTGATTGTTCGCGTACGTAATGTAAATCGAATAGAATCGTTCGCATATCGCGACAGATTTCTCTGGCGTCGATATAGTAAAAACGGAAAATAATCCGAGTCCATTGAAGCGGCTCCAAGAAAAGGCATAATTTGCGAGCGCCGTGCGCGGCTTGAATAACGAGCCTCGGAATCATCTGAGAACGTACGTAAAACAACGCCATTCAAAACGTTTTACTAGCTTTCGATTCTAATGAAAAACTTGTGCTGTCGCTTTTATTAAGATAAGATAAGATAAGATAACTTTATTGATCAAAAACTTAGGTTCTAATACAATTTTGATCGCTACACTCCACACTAGGATGTAATGTACCTGTATTGTGGAGTGTAGGCTCTTCCTCAGGGTTATACATATATTTACATAAGTAGTTAAATCATAATAAAATCAGTATTACATGTGTTTATGCCTGGTAGGCGCCAAGAAAGAGATTATGTACTTATGTTACAGGCTGATACCTATATAAGATAATCGCTGTGTGTGGCGCAGGCATTCCACATCCTACACTAGGCTAAGCCTGTGTTGTAAGACTTGGTCAGTCTGAGCCACACTAGTGATATGTGAAACTTGGTTTGATTATTGGCGCCTCCCAAACAATTTTGAAAATAAACAGTATCTTAATTAAGTATTACATTTAAGTTATACAGTAGGTTTTAATTAGTAGTCTCTAAAATACGCGGTGGTGTTTGATGTCAGTGTATGTGTGATGTAGTGTGTGTTTTGGAGTAATTGTATATTTGAGTGTTATCAAATAGTAGTTGGTGGTAGTTAAGATACGAACTCTAATAATGATTCCGTGTCCAGGTAGTTTAATGTTTGAAGCCAGGTGGTAATTTTCTTTTTACAGACAAATCTGGTAGTGTTAAGTAGATTATGTTCACATTCGAATTTGGAGTATAAAGCAGTTATTATTGTTAATTGTTCTCGGACGTTTTCACTTATTGGGTCATTGATCGGGCTCCTAAGTATACAATGAAACACAAGAAACTCCCCTGTTGATTAGTAACTAATTAACAAATGAAAATGTTACATATTTGCTGAAACTGGCATCAATGTTTTCAAAGATTATTGACTAAATATTATAGAAAAGTCCATTTACTCGTTAGTACGATACGATAAATTGTGTGGAAACTTAGTTCCAGTATAATCGATTTATGAATGAAAAGCGCATTAGCCGCACACGCGCATTCGCGATGGTTTTTGTGTCGCGACTTGGAAAAGCTGGAAATCTGCTTTGTAATCGCGTGGCGTGCTCCGTGATCTCTTAACTCCAAATTGTTGCCTCGATACATCGATTGAGCCAAGATTTCACACTCAATTTACCTGTCACGTGCCAAAGAGAGCATTCGCGAGCATAAATAAACAAAAAAATATACGGATGTAAGTCGTCATTTTAACAAACAGGTTGGGTTTTTTTATCTTGATAGACGCTTTAATGCGTTAAATTGAATGGTATTGATTAATTCATTATTCAGTAGACATGGTATTAAGTAACCGTATAGGATAAAAAAACGCTCCTCGGTGTTGTTACGTGGATGATTGTGGGTGTCGGAGTCTGGGGCAAATACCGGACACATGATTGTGACGTATCGATTAGGTGATTCGATGCAGTGCAACGAAGTCTCAAGGTTACGCCACAACACTTTCTCTGCTGCCGCAGTTCGTTGCTCTCCAAATTCTGCCGCACCATCAATGGCAGAACTCGAACTTCATGTAACATTACAAGCGATTTCAAGCTTAGTTGTTTTAACCATAAGAGTCGTTTTGGACGCAGCGGCAATTCGCGCTCTACCAAGATGCTCTCTTCTGACGTTTACGTTCAATGCCCGTGGTAATGGTACCAAGCAACGTAACGTGGCCCACTTTCTCTTTTAAGCACACGTTATCTCCTTCTTTCGCATGAACCTCGTCGTGAGTAGAGCGAGACGGTTATATTCGAAATGTTTCTTCGGATGCTGGGCTCGCTTTCTTCGCCGCACTTGGCATTGGGTGTGTACGAAATCCGGTAACTTTCGATTGTGTCGATTCCGAAGTTAGTGCCGCCCACGCTGTCCCGACTCGATACAATTAGCTATTGTGATGTAACGATTATTTATCAATTTGGTAACACGATCGTTTGTTGTCCGCAGATGACAATTTGAGATGTTGTTACCGAGTTACATAATGTAATGATGGATTGTTGTATTGTTTTTATGATGCAACACATAGATACATTCACAACGGCGCGACGCCTTGGAAGTGACACATTTGACATTAGTCTATGTAGTTACACTAATACTGGTAGCTGTGTAACACTCATTGTTAGTCCAATAATTACCAAACATCCAAAAACAAAAGAAACTGAACCTTAGCCGTAACAAGCCAACGCAACTCAACCAAGCTCGAATAGAAACGAAACAAAAACTGGGCATTTGAACAGAAAAACTGATTACGTGAGCATTTGAACTTGACCGTGTCCCGTAAATGAAGGCAATCAAGCTGCAATGTCAGTGGCGTGCGAATCTGGGCTGATCTCGAGGAAGCTGACCTGGCTTTCTGAGGAAATTGCCTGATTTGCATGGCGAGATGTTAAAATGTGTATCAACGCCACATTGCCCCAAGTTACGATAAACTGATCGCTGGAACGTAGATGTATAGCTCTGCTACGATTTTACACTGACTTAATTGCCACTTTGAAAGCACGCGCGTCAAGGTGAGTGCGATGTAAATTATGTCTATTACTGTCAAGGATAAGTTTTCTAGTTATCTTGGACCAATTACCTAATGATACGGAATTGTATATCGCAATCGATCTCCTGTTTATCTAGGCTTCTAGATTCTCGGCCTTTAATTATAACATTTGCCTACTTATACTGTTGACAAGTGTAACCGTTAAGTTACATAGTAGATAATATTGAATGGGTTATTGGTTCATAGTTGAAATTGTTTCTTAAAAGTTTAACTCAATACTTTTAAAGTTATGTGCAGACCAGCATCGTATATTACATTGGTTGCCTTCAATAAAGATGGTACTCAATGCAACTATTTCTTTAATCTTAATTCTTATCTATGATTTAGATCTCTCTTTTAAAATAAATCGCGTCAATCCACTGCAGTTCGATTTCCGCCCTTGCAGCCGGAACTAGTTAGAAAAGTCGAGCACTTTTCCCGCGTACACCCGACACCGCGGTGTCTATATCGCCGGATTTATACGTCTGTGGGTATTTTTAGAACAGGTTGCAGCAAATCAGCCGGTAGGCAGTTTTACTTGTTCATAGAATAACAGAACTAATCGGCGCTTTCTTTTTAGACGTGCGAGGTGAAATTGGACGGCAATGAGACGATTTATTAATATATCGGGGTGCCAAGCATTTTCTCACTTATAAATAATGTTAAAATATGTGGTACCTTGGGCAATTCATTTTATATTAAATTTGTCTTATCAAAAATCGTAGTTTAAATGCACACATCAAAATACATACGATTATATACCTAATTTTAGGTATCAGTGCATATTTGGCTGTCACTAAAAGAAACAAACAAATTGATCTAGTGAACAAATACCTATTCACCACTTCTTAATCTTTCTGTAAAATAATGTAATTGATCAATTACTAATGTGTACTTTTATCACACACATCATTTTCTCATAACCCCACATGTTCACATATAATTTACTGGGTCTGTGTGTCACTAAAACAAACGCATGCATCTAGCGCGAACCGAGTCGGCTACGTAAAGCGGTATCGTATGTACATACATGCGTACATGCCTACTTAATTACACATGTGCGAGCTTTAATGGATATACAATTTATAAGCTTATAGAGATCGATGAATTTAATTATAATTTAATTTGTATCAATAATTGATTACTTTTTTCTCACATACATATAGAGAATTGTACGATAAACGTGTCCTACGGCCCACAAATTCGTTTCTAAAACAGGTCTGCTCTGAGGTCACCGGTGCCCTACGCGGCGGTATGATACAGGACAGGGTTCGGTCACCGGTGACCTACATGGCAGAGAACGTGTTAAAATTTCTATTACATTTACATACATACTACATTATATACATACTTACATAAGTTTACATAAAAGTTAGATATCTATATTGTCTTGCCATTTTTATCTGCTTAAGTTGGTTTATTTATTTTACTAAATTAAAGCTCTCAAATCACATATTTAAATCAAAGTTATTCTATCGTATATACAAGTACAATTTCATCAAATACACATATAAAGCTCTATTTAAAAGTCTCCTGCTCATAACAAACTATAAAAAGCTCTAACAGATAATGTTTCTCACACACAAGATAACACATCCTACTGAACAGCAGGCGGTAGAATAAATACAGGTTGATAAAGTCAACCATTAAGTACGATAAGGTAAGCGCAACTTAATTGAGTCATCATGGCGGTGGTTTAGATGTAACTGAGACAAACGTCTTTTTATTAGATTTAGTGAGAACTACTCACGAGGATCGGATTTCATTTAAAATGCTGGAGGAATGTTTTTTAAATACTAATTTGGGTTTTATGTTTGTAACTTTAAGATTTAATTGATCTTTTTCTGAATTGATTGGCTGTCTAGGTTGTGTATTTTTTTAACAAGATTTATTTTATGTTTTCATTAATATGGGTGACAAAAACTGTTATTTTTTTTTATGTAACCGATTCAGCGATGAAAAAATAAATAGTGTAAAACATAGTGAAAAGGTAACGTAAACCAATCCTAAAAATATGCTCAATATTCGACAATCGCTAGTATGTTAGTCTTAGTAGCCTGTTTTATCAACTATCTTTACGGATGCCTTAGCAGCCTGCCTGGGAGTCTACGATTAGCTTAAATCACTATGATTTAAGCCAATTTTTATTTGAAATATGTAGATAGTAATAAATTGAACAGAGTAATTAGAATATTTTCAACTATAATGTACGTTTAATAAATTTTTGGCATACTTACCGGAATCTCAAAGATCCAAAATGCCGGTGAGTTTTCTTTTTTTTGGAAACTGTTACCGAGTAACTTTAAAAAGCACTATTAAATCATATTTTTTCAGAAATCTATCGGAGAACCATTTTTATTCGTTTGTTGATCCGTACGCGGCATTGTTCCTGAAATAGCATTTAAAGTAATATTAAAACCAGGATGGTTTAACCTCGTAGTGCCCGTCACCTGGACAATGATCGATGGAGGCGCCCGCGCCGGCGGAAGAGAAAGTATCGTTTCAGGCCAAGGACGAGGGCGTCGCTCCCTGCGCTTGCGCAACACCGGGTAATTGATGCCGCACGGAAATAGGGCTGCCGGACCTTCTGTGGCACGCACACACGCACCGCACCGTGAGAAACGAGATAATGTGGATGAAAGAACCATGTTGCGAGAAACCATAACGATGGTTCGTTATGGTTTCGTTTGGATCGGACAGTTTATGGCCCGAGCTTTAACGTGATGGATGGGAAAGTTGTGAAACGGTCGTCAAAGTCCGTCTTTTTAAACATTTGGGACAGAAAAAAAACCGAAAACATCAGTTTCTGTTTGTTGGAAATATAGAAAAGGATAATAGGATAGAGGATATAAAAATACCTTCTGTTAAGAACTGATATGATTATTCTTGGTTAGAGTGTAGGTGTGGTAGTGAACCCTAACTGAAAGTCATCGCGTGATATGAACAAATCACAATGCGGATGCTTTTAAGGACAAAGCCGGTCTGCTTTTAGAAGCATCATCTAGCGCCTCGGACACGCTTTCTCCACAAATTCCTCGCCTTGCGCAATATTGATGACTTCACTGAAATTATATGACTCCACTCCAAATAGCTCGTAGCCTATGATTTATTATCTGGAGAGACCATTTTCTCTGACCTTTACTATGGAAATCAATTTGAAAATGATTGATAAAGTGAGCCCACGTTACGAGTAGGTATAGTTCGATAAACGTCCGAGCATGTCGAGATAACTGCCTCTATTAAACAATAAAACCATGATCTGTCATTTCCCTTACTTTCACTGCTAAAATAGGTTGAAAATGTTGTAATTTGCATTCAAATTACTATATCAATAAATAATAAGTAACTGCGCAGAAATGATTTGATACATTTTTCCCACAGTTTCCTACTAACGTTTTGTTATTAGAGTGATTTTAGTCATTAGTTTCAATTGAATGTGACTCACTGTCAAATAGTGGTACAATTACATAATATCTACAATCTTCTGTTGCGTTTCTCACTCGTACTTGCAATGGTAATTACTGTAGAGAAAGTAGATATATTTCGAGAATTGATCGAGTGAACACAAAATACTCAGTTTTGGCTCAACGACTTGCGTAACTCTATATCCGAAATTCGTTTACAACCGGTTGTGTAATAAAAATAATTTCGCTTTACACATTATCTGAATCGTTTAAACTCTAGTGTAAAAAGAAAGCCGAGATTAATAAGAAATGTGGTGCATAAGCCGCGTAAGTTATGCCCGTAATTAGTGTTATAAAGTTGAATGTATGGCATTCTTATACATGATTAAAATACTTACGTGAGTTATCTTGGTGACATAAAGTTGTGTGTGATGTGGAACTTGGAAACCTGAAACAAATTATACATTTTTATTAGTTTTATTATCTTTTAACGGTATTAATATCTATTGACTCTATTATTGATATTGAAATATCATCAATGTTTATTCAAGTGATTCATAAGTGATAAATTTTATTTAATAACAAATAGTGTAGGTCAACCGGTTTAATTATAAGTATTGAATGTTTTGGCACCATTTGTAACAATTGTCATCAATTGTTAAACAAACAATTCCATGTGGTTTTACCATGCTTATTTGGCGACGGGTGTCCATAATTTATCAAGTCGCCTGAATGTTACATTAGTCTATTGTTTTTCTTTCTTTATGATGTCATAACAATGATATTTACAGTTATCTTTGTCGCGAATCACCGTGTATTGTGGGTAGTGAAACCGTCCTTGCAACAATGGCGGTACAATGAGCTATTTTGCGATTACTCCCTTCCTTCAAGCGGCGGAAACGCGAAAGTGAAAGCATGTAAGAAATAATAAAGTAAACTATTTGTGCATAGTTTACGATACGTAAAGTTCAACCGTAAATGTGTCACAGATACGAAAAAGGTGCGATAGTAAACTTGTTAGCTGCGCATGATAAGAATTGTTACGCGTTGTTAGTGTCAAATAAAACCAACTTAATGCTTCATTAATCCGTCTCAAATCCTAGTATTATCTAAGTATATAAATCGCCTATTTTATCACTCATCAAAATCAATGGCATCTCACAGAACCACTAAACACATTTTGTGCATATAGCAGGCATGGTCGCTTATACATACACTGTACATATGTAGATAGGTACCTTCTCGAACTCACGCAAATCGATCGTGCAAGTAACATGCTTTCGACGTAACGACTGTCATATTCTCGTCCGAGACAGTTTTTCAAATTTCACTAGATCAACGTCGCGGTAAGAAGCAAGAATGCGATCCGATGGGATGGATGTGGCTGGCACATGCTCGTAAATACAAGATGAAAGTGGTGAAATCTGTAGACGGCCGGCGAGAAATCGACTCCATAATAAATAATGCACTAGTTTGGTCGAGCGAGCCCTTAAACCGCCGACTGGTTCCAATGCATCGCTGTTTTGACAGGGAACATTGTAACTAATCGCTACGACTTTTTAAACGCCTTTCTATTAAGATAATGGCCGAAGATAACGTGTATTTGATAAATAAGAAATGTGTTTGATAATATTACAGATACCAGTTACGAAATGAAAAATGACGGTCGACGAAAATTTATAGAGCCGTTTTCACTCTCAATTTTATGTGTTTTTAATTATAATTCACTTTGATTCGAGCTTGTTTGGTTATGAACAAACTGGAATTAAAGTAATTTATTATTCGAAATGGTTCATAACTATAATCATCTGCTGATTGCATATAATTCTAGTTGTCCTAAAAATAGCGTTTACAACAGTGTTTTATACTTTTGAATTAGATCTCACCGTCCGGAATTGCGAGGGAACCGGCACTGCCAGAGTCATAGAGAATCCCGCGAAGATTTTCTCCATGACATCTGACGTTGACATAATGTGTGGCGAGACGTCTAAATTAATCGAACATCCCGCCCACCAAGAACTTCGTTCTTCATCAGCATCTTCTTGCTTGAGGCACTAACACTCACATGTAATATTGTCTATTTGCCCCAAGTCTAACCCACCCCAGTTTCCCCGAAGGACCGAACTAAAACTACCTTGGCAAAGCATTACAGTTCAGTCCGTTGACTATAGGAATTTGTTAGGTCTTGAATTGTTGTACCTTTACAACATTTGGTATACGAAACTTAAATGGTTGATTCATTACCTGATTTTGTATGCATAATTAAAATTGTTGTATCTTTACTTCATTTGTGTGGACTGTATTATGAATTTTCTTCGATAGCGTCTTAAACTAAAGGTTGTATTGTGGTAGGCTTCTGATCTGGAGTCTTCCGCCCACCATGCAGAACTCTAATAGTTGAGAGGAAGAGCAACCAATTTTGATGTTGGCCGCTGGAAAGTGTTGTTTTTTCCCCTCAACGTTACCACTCTTACTGTACTATCTGGTCCAGGATGTGTGTCCACAACCTCAGCCATCATCCATTTGGTTGGCGGTGTGCATTCATCCTTTACTAACACGATGTCTCCAGGTTTTGGCGCCGCTGTATCACTTTGCCACTTATGACGCTGTTGGAGTGTGTGTAGATACTCAGCAGACCATCTTTTCCAGAAGTGCTTAGTCATCCTCTGAACAAGCTTCCATCTTTCCAGCGGTGCTATGTATGTGTTTCCTTCTGCCTCCTCTGGAATGGCGACTAAAGGTTCTCCAATGAGAAAATGTGCTGGTGTAAGTACAGAGACGTCTGTTGGGTCATCCTTCAACGGAGTCATCGGTCTTGAGTTTAGACATGCTTCTATCTGAGTAAGTAGTGTTGACATTTCTTCAAAAGTTAAAGTTGAATTTCCAATCACCTTGGTGAGGCTTGATTTGACTGACTTGATTCCTGCTTCCCAGAGTCCGCCAAAGTTGGGTGCCCGTGGTGGTATGAAGTGCCAAGTGGTGCCGTCGTTAGCAAGTAACTCCGCGATTTCATTTTTCATACCTTGACCTTCTTGAAATAGATTTTCTAATTCCCTGGCAGCTCCTACGAAGTTGGTACCGTTGTCACTCCATATCTGAGCGACATGTCCCCGGCGAGCTACCAACCTCCGGAATGCAGCCAAAAACCCTTGGCTGGTGAGATCACTTACTGCTTCCAGGTGTACTGCGCGAGAGAAAAAGCAGATAAACAGACAAATGTATCCCTTGTACGATTTGTTGCCTCTTCCCTTGGATGTTCGTATGTTTATGGGTCCCGCCAGGTCAACACCGCTGACCTCGAAGGGTCTTCTAGGATGAACTCGCTCGAAAGGCAAATCTGCCATGCGCGGTTGCGCTATTTGTGCTCGGTGCTTCACGCATACTACACATTGTCGTATACAACGCCTTACAAGTGGTGTAACTCCAATGACCCAGTATTTTGTCTGGATGTAATTGGCTGTAGTAGCGTTACCTCCATGTAGTAACTTTAAATGCGCATCACGTACTATCAGTTTGGTCAGGTAAGATTTCTTGGGTAAGATTATTGGGTGTTTGACTTCCTGTGCTACCTGAGCTCTTCTCAAGCGGCCCCCTACTCTCAATAGTCCTCTCTCTATGTAGGGCGACAATGTTTTCAAAGCACTCTTTTGCTTTACTCTTCCCAATTTGTTTAAATCTTCTATATCTTCGTTATAATGCTTATCCTGCTCCAACTGTATCAGTTTGTTAAGTGTTTCTTTCAACTCTGCCGTAGTAAGATACTTAGATTGAGCTTCTCTGTGTTCAGCTTTATCTCTCAACCGTAAAAATCTCCTGCAATATGATAAAACTCTTATCATATGGTTGAGAGATGAGAATCTCTCTAAGATATTTTCTTCTTCTGTGATATGTAATACCACAGGCTTGATTTTCTTTTCCTCTAAATTTGTATGTGGCATATGCGGTTTATCTAGTTTTATCTCCTTATCTTGGAGCCATTGTGGTCCCTGCCACCATAAAGTTCTATTCACTAAATCTGAAGGATCCACCCCCCGGGAAGCCAAGTCTGCAGGATTGGCTTCAGATTTAACATGTGACCATCTATCATTATCTAGCCTTGTTTGAATCTCGGCCACACGGTTGGCAACAAATGTTTGCCACTTGTTGGGCTGTGCTTGTAACCATGCTAGAACCACCATGGAGTCAGTGTAAGCATAGACTTGTGTTAACGGTATGCTCAAAATCTCTCTTGCTTCTGAAAGTAGTTGAGCTAGAAGTACTGCCCCACATAGTTCTAGTTTTGCAATGGATATTTGCTTGACCGGAGCCACCTTTGTTTTGCTCTCTAACAGGGTGACTATCACCTGATCTTCATAAACCACTCTGGCGTATAGCACAGCTGCATAGGCGGCATTCGATGCGTCTGCAAATCCATGGATTTCTACTCTTATGTTTCTAGGGTGTGTATGAATCCACCGATTTATCTTGATTTTCTCCAAATCTTGTAACTGGCGTCGATAACAAAGCCAATTTTCAACAAGTTCTTTTGGTAACTGGTCGTCCCAACCTGCATTGCATAGCCACAATTTTTGCATGAATATTTTTGCTAAAACCACAACTGGAGCCAACCATCCAAATGGATCAAATAGCCTTGCTATGTCTGATAGAATTTTCCTTTTTGTTATTGGCTCTTTTGTTTCTTCCATATTTACTGTGATTTTAAACTTATCTTCATGCCTGTTCCATGTTATTCCAAGTATCTTGAATTCTTGGTCAAATTTTACCTCAAATTCTTGAGATTGTTTTTTATTTTCACTAATTTTGTCTAAGAACTCTGCTGAGTTGCTAGACCATTTCTGTAACTCAAAACTTCCTGATTTTAGTAACTGATTGACTTGGTTGTATATTTCCATGGTACTTTCTACATCATGTGACCCACTCATCATATCGTCCACATAAAATGAGTTCTTCACAACCTCCGCTGCAATAGGAAACTTGTGTCCCTCATCTTCTGCCAGTTGGTGCAGTGTACGTATAGCTAGATAAGGCGCTGATGCTGTTCCAAATGTCACCGTTAGCAACTTGAATGACTGTAGCTTGTCTTCTGGATTTTCTCTCCATATGATTCTTTGATAATCTGCATGTTCATCTGCTATGAGTACCTGTTTGAACATCTTCACTATGTCACTAACTAGCACCACCTTGTATGTTCTCCACTTCAAAAGTAAAGTACGTAGATCAGCTTGTATTGTAGGTCCAGTCAGTAAAGTATCGTTGAGCGAACATCCCAACGACCCTTTGCATGATGCATCCATGACCACTCTTGTCTTTGTGGTTTGTTTGTCTTCTCTAATGACTGCATGATGAGGTAGGTATAAAGCATCCTGCTTGGTTTCATCTGCAGTGGTCATGTGACCCAAGTCAATGTACTCTTTTATTGCTTTTGTATAATCTTCTTTGAGTTTTGTGTTTTTCTTGAATTTTCTTTCCAGTTGTATCATCCTAGCTATGGCAACATCTTTAGTATTGCCACACTTTTCTACTGGTGACTGGATGTCTTCTTTAAATGGTAGCTTCACTTTATATCTTCCAGTCTCTGTCCGAGTAGTTGTTTGTTTGTATATCTCCTCACACTTTTTCTCTTCAGCTGTGAGCTTCCTTTCTTTGGGAAGAAATTCATTTTCCATTTCCCAAAATTGTCTTAATAATGTACTTTCACACAAGCAGGCATGTACGCTGACTACTCTGCTGTTTCCAACTGCTGTAGATGCATCACCTGAAATGATCCATCCCAACTGTGTGTTTTGCGCTAAAGTCCCCTCAGGGCTGCGACATAAACCTTCAAGCATGATCTTCCCATGGACACTTCCACTTAATAGAATATCCACCCTACCAGGTCTGTTGTATTCAGGATCTGCCAGCTTCTTGTTCTCTATTTCTGGCCAGTTCTGAATTGTGACTGGTGCTTGAGGCTGATTTGTTGTGACATGTTTTACCACACTTGCACGAATCAATAAAGCGAAGTGTCTGTTGTACCTAGACCTCATTTCAAATTCTACTATAAATTTGGAACGCAATGTCTTTCCTTCACTGAATTGTAACTCCGTATCATATCGTTGAGGTTTCAGCCCAGTTGACTGAACAAAGTATTCCGATACCAACGAAGCTTGTGAGCCTGGATCAACTAATGACCGGTAGACTTGTGTTTCATTCTCTGTAATAACATCTACCAGTGCTGTAGCTAGAAGCACTTGATCCGAGCTGTTTGCAAAATGTGATGCTAATTTTGTTTTGTCCCTTTGTTTTTCTTTGTCTTCTGACACTATATTTCCGGACGGCTTTGATATTGACCTTTCAGTATGCAAAGTTGAATGATGTTTTGACTTACATACTCTACAACGAGCCTCTCTCTTACACTGAAAGGCTGAATGACCAGGAGCTAAACAATTGAAACATAAAGCATTATCTTGTACTGTCTTCAATTTATCATTGTAACTTAGTTTTCCATAAAGTTTACAATTGTACAAGTAATGATCACCTGAACAATAAACACACTTGAGTTTGTCTTTCTGATTTTCTATGAGTGCAGTAGTGTGAAATGACTTGACCTTCTGTATTCTATCTTCACTATGTATCATTTCTAAAGAATGAAATCTGCTTTCTAAAAATGTGAACAGACTGTCTAATGAAGGCAACTCTTCTGTACTACTTGCAATCCGCTGTTCCCACTGTTTGTGAGTTTCTGTATCCAGTTTTGTGACAGTAAGATATTCTATCATCGGATCCCAAGACTGTGTACTTACACCAATGTTCTTTAAAGAACTTAAGCACTCTGAAGTTTTGTCTAGTAATTGCCTAACGGCTGTAGCTGACTCAGTAATTTTAGGAATGCTAAATAAAGACCTTAATATGCTTCTTACAATGTATCTTTTATTACCATAACGCTTTTTTAAAGTTTCCCAAGCCAAAGTGTAATTTTGGTTAGTTATAGTTATATTTTTAAGAAGCAATTCAGCCTCTCCAGACAAACTTGTTTTTAAATAGTGAAGCTTTTGTACATGGTTCAGGTTTGCATTGTTGTGTATTAATGTTTCAAAAATATCATGAAATGATGGCCAATCTGTGTATGAGCCTGAAAACTTTGGCACTGAAAGTACAGGTAATCTAATATCTGACTGTTGTGACGGGCAGCTATTTTGAAACTGAGTATTTTGTGAAGTTTCTGTCGCTGGTGGTTGTAGTTCCGTGAGTTTTGTTTTCATTTCCCCTTTGTAACACAAATAAACTTCCTCAAAATCATAGAAAATGCCTTTCTCAAAATATGAACCTTTTCTATCCTGACGCTGCACATTTTTTACGATATCTTCGTGGGTACTTTTGAAATTGAGCCAAGATTGTTCCAAGTTTTGTAATCGCGCTTCTAAATGTTTTCTTCGAAGCTTTGCCAAAATTGACCTGTGCCCTTTGTAATTGCTCAAATCTATCGTACTGGCACGAAAATAACTGTGAAATATCTTCCATTTTTGAAATATGCTATGCCTAGTATGCGAAACGTCGGTAGTTCTGTGGAACCTTCGGGGAAAAAAATTGATGCCTAATCGTAATTTTATCGTGTAAATGTCCAGAATCACTTGTAAACACGTGTATTTAATCAACAAAAGTTCGTGATTTCAACAAAAAACGGCTTACTTACAGTTTTTGCGGTGTTTTACCGTATCAAACTTTCTTAGTTGTTGCGGTGATTTCACATCACTTTTACGATTTCACTCGCGGAATACTTAAAAACGGACTCGAAGGACCAACTTTGTCCTAAAAATAGCGTTTACAACAGTGTTTTATACTTTTGAATTAGATCTCACCGTCCGGAATTGCGAGGGAACCGGCACTGCCAGAGTCATAGAGAATCCCGCGAAGATTTTCTCCATGACATCTGACGTTGACATAATGTGTGGCGAGACGTCTAAATTAATCGAACACTAGTGTTACTTGTGTGTTATTTTTCATGATAAAATAAAATATCACATCCTATACGTCGCCATATATTTATGTACACATTATTTTCATTCGGCTATTGCTTAATACGGCGCGATGGCTTAAACAGTTGCTTATCTGATATGAGTCTCCGCATCCGTTTCAAAGATAATACTCAACCTAACAGTGTGTGATGTTTGTTCTCTTTGTGTGTATTGTGTATGTGTGTTAGACTGTGAATGTGCCGTCTCAATGATCTGGCTCCATGTTGTTCAACACCAAAGAGAATCAACTACGTCTGACAGTCACCTCGGCCGAGCTCAGTCACCGGCACCCACCTCGCTTCTCCATAATTAGAGCACAATAATTTGATAAACTTTCTCCAATCCAACGTTTAAATAATTCATAAAAATTCAAACATAGCATACCTACTGCATAGCTTTAATTAATACTTTCGGTTTCTTCTCTCCGCTCTAAACAATAGTTTCTACGCTAACCCGCCGTAATGAGCTACCGTATAATTTTATGCGTCTATAACAAAGTGAAAAGTTGGTTTATGGCATTTCCTTAGATAAATTAGTTTGCGTTGCGGATTTGTGTTTGTGGTTTGGTTGTGAGGCTGAATGGAACGAGTGCAGGTGGTGTAGTGGAGTGAACGATATCTAGAGCTAGCCGCCGTCGGAAAGTCTATCATTTGCACTGATTGAAGGGAAATTTCCAACGTCCCTTCGCAGATAGAGCGGTAACAAAAGTGAAATCTGCGTCCCGGAGCGTGGGTAGAGATCGCGGTCTTATAGGGGCGATATCTTGTAACCAGCGAGGAGGCATGCGGGCCAGCTCGTTGTTGCCTCGTTTGCCATACCTAGATACCTACAGTATTAGTAAGTACCCCCCGTGATGTATGCAACCACTTTCCAACGTGCATCCTCATTATAATAAATGATAAGCGCTTCGCTATCACATTGTTACGTACAGTAGGTAATATTTCAAGGCTTTTATGTTTTAGCAATAAGTTAATGCCTATTTTACGATGATTGAAATTTTTACTCTTTAGTTAAATAAATTTTTACGAGATTTTAATTTCAGCTTCAATCATCAAAATCGCTTCTAGATAAAAATGACGGTAAAAAATATTAATAAAATTGTTGGTGTTGATTTCGCCTTAGGTTTAACGAGTTGCCAAATTACAGCGCTCATGGTAGCCTGCAAATAGTAGATCGCATTTTGATATGTTATTTCTGTAATTGTTTGTAACGAGAATTTAATCGATACCCCCGAGGCATGAGATGGTCGAAAGATATTCGAATCGATAAAAAACGGATGGAAAGCTGACAGCTGTTCATGCCAGTAGCCGCATTCTTTGAGAAGTCGCACAAGGAAGCATTGCGTCATCTGAAGATGACCCCGAAATGATAGAACATGGCAGCTACTTTAGAAACTAAAGAAAAGCATCGCCGATATCAGATTTTTACGTGCTTCAACACCCAAAATATATAATTTATGAAGCGAATACATCAATGAATATATAATTATATAAAATTAATATTCATATAAACAATCAAAGAAAATTATGGTTTCACCATTTTGGAAATCGTTTCCCAAATTTTTCATTTCACCAATCATTAATAAAGTTTCCGTCCTACATACCGTCCTACATATAAGAGCAGCGTGAGTAGTTCTAGCTAATCATTGAGCTAGTCTAGTTATGAGGCGAGTGCACAATTAGTCACGTGGCTTATTTCCCAAGCCAAAGAAAAGCCCTACTTCCGACTCGGAACAATACCTCGATGCGATCGACTAAAGCGAAACAATAAAACGCAACTAACCTCGCATAAATACTGCTTACTCTGTTTTCTGATACACAGATAACAGCATTCACACTTGTAATTGTCTACTTTATCAAGCTTTCATCGGATTGCTGCTAATTAACTAATCTGTCTGTTTGCTCAAATTAAGCGTCCCAAATGACTGCGCAGATATTAAATTTTTTTGCGAAAGTTTTGGTCGGTTGATTACTTTGAAATGTCATCATAACTTTAGTCTTTTATCTGGTATTGGTTCGCGAAAATTGAAATTTATATCTTTCTCATAAACAAGCGTGTACTGAATAAAAGAGTCGAGTTGCGGTGATATTTATGCATTTCGGCGCGCACTTTGCATGCGCGCAATTACCCATGTTTATGGCAAGTGCTGAGAAACCGGCTCCTGCGAGTGCCCAGTAACCTGCTTCCAAGGGATTCCTTGGGGGCAACTATAAACATCAAACATCACAAACAAAATAGAACTTCAAAGTGAAATCTATGTCTATAATCCAAATACAAAATCTAAATATAAAAGCTTTAGAATTCCACTACACGGAGGCTAATGTACTATCATGTATAATGTACTACATCAGTTTTAAGGCTCCGTATTTATCTATTCTCAAAATATTATCTTTATACTTTGTAGCCATAGTTCTATGCATTGCCAATCTTAAATAGGAACAATGTTAAAGCGATGATAGTTATTAGTAAATGAATGAGGTGGTAACAGCAACCCTGCCCGTAGAGCCAGTTCTGCTGCGCCCGTTTAGTCAGCTGACTACTTATTAGCATTGAGTGGTTTATCTACTCCCTACGTTTCTATTCACCCGGTATTGATTTAGACTGCATTGCAGGGTTTATAGCTTTCACTTGTAAATAGCATTAATTGAGATTTATGTTTGTAGGACGTGTCGTTGCTTTATATAGAGCGGTTTCTACTTGATTTGTAGCTTATTTATATGTGTCAAAACACTCCTTTTATTAAGGAAGACGAAATGTTTTCGCTTGACTGAGTTTTTTGTTAACTGTATCAGTAATTTCGCTACCACACTATGCAAAGAATTCGTAATAACCATCACACTGTAGCAAAATAGCAAACGGTATTTATTTGCGACTATTAACAAAGGTACAGTGATCTCTGCCAAAAAAATGTGTAAAGTATTTGAAATTCAATACAGAAGCTTTTGTTTTGTATAGTGTGTGTGTAGTAAACAAGCGGCAGCTAACAAAACCTTTTCAGTGAAGTGTCTCAATATATAATCAGCTGCATAAAGATGTGCCTGTGTCCGGCGCATTATTTAAACATTGATCAGGTGGGTGCGAGGCGGCCGATAGACTTGCCCCTTGGACTTGACACACTGACTCGCTTTCCTCTCGCCGATGCCGAGAGCATCTCCGCTCACATTCACACATCACACGCGGCTTGTTAAACGATACAATAGCTAATCCCGGCGTCATTGAGAACCGGCGCTGCTCAGCCGTGAAGAATTATTTTTGACATAAACACGCTCGGAAGATGAGCCGCAATGCATTATTGTAAACACGGTTTCTACTGATATCACTTATTAATCTCGTTCGGTCCACTCAACTCGCAACAAAGTGCCGATCCGGTTTTATTGATTGAAAGATATTTCTGCCCCCGAATTGGCATTTATAATTTTATAATGCATTTTAAGTGCTACGATACATCGTACTGATGCTCGTCAGGTTTGTTAAGTTTTAAGACGTCTTGACGGAAATTTAAACTGGACACGCTCATTAATGCTTTCTCCGCTATGTTTCCGTTATATTATTATGTGGTAAACATGAAACTTATACATTGGAAAAGTGAAAGTGACAATTGGATTTAAATATTTGTGTATCTTAACACATTGTTGAAGGAAATTGGAAAACTTCGTGATCGTATCGTTAGAGTTGTTCCATTTGAGCAAAACCTCTAACCATTAGTAACAGATAATCTGATTAGAAAACTGTTTTGTTTGTTTTTTGACTGTAAAACTTTGATTAAAACTAGATTTTCGCTCAGAAGAAATTTTTTTTTGACTGTAGTTATTTGGTTAAAAGTAGATTTTTGCGTAAGCTTTAGTTGAATTTTGCTCGTAAATTACAAAAACTTAGACACACGTTTGCTTCATTGTTGTCACAAACTGTAACAGTCAAGTTGCGTAAGTGTAAAATCCCTGAAGGCATCAAGTCAGCGTGACGCAGAAGTCGTTCTTACAAAATCTAATGCATCTTAACAATAGAATGGGATTCCACCAGTTTGTCTACAGTTTTGCAACAGTTGCCATTAGTAGCGTGTATGTTTGTATGTCTCACATCCGTTTTGGATAAGGATAATGTAAAAACGCGAATTCATTAAGTAAATGGCTTTCACGCTGTTTTTCACAGTTTATGTGCGTTACGTCAGTTAACGCATGTTTTTTTGATGTTTGCGTTTGTTTTTTTCACGTTTTGTAGTTTTTACAATAGCTGTAGGCTGGTTTGGGTGAAATTTTACAACCCTTAAAAACATATGTTTTTCGTAACAAAAACTTGTTTATGAAACAATATTTTTAAAGCAAAGCATTATTGGTAATCATTTTAAAAAAATAACAATAAAAATCTGAACTTTTAAGGTAATCTAAAATGACATACTATATTAGAAACATACATATACTATATTAGAAAGAAAGAGAGACATTTAAAATCTTCTAAGAAAGTAAATCAATTGAGACAAACACGTGCGTAGGTTTGATCGCGTCGCCCGAACAAACTTGAGTTATTAATTTCCAAAGTGATTTCTTTATGTTCCCTCCTCTGTTTCTTGCCTTATTATTTGTGAGCTTTTGTAAGTGCGAATAAGAATGGCTAGCGTCAGTATTTACTGTTATTTTGCTGACTGTCCTCTAACGTAGCTGGCTTTATCTGAGCAATAATAGACGCGCATGCGTGGCTTCTTTTGGTGACCTTAATTATTTTAGGACTTACAATTTATAGTACGACTACAAAATGTAATTACTCATTATTTTAGAGGGATGGCTTTTCTCAGGTTGAAATTAAACTTATGTTATATATTTTCGTCATCATTTAGTTTTACTGGAATTGACACCCCCAGCATAAACTCAGATTAGGATAAAAGTGCATTTTGTACATATTACTATAGTTTCTGCTTTCTGGTAAGTATAGCTATCAGATGCCCCCGGGTAGTCTAAATTGAGAAAGTCTAGAACTCAAAGTTTAAGATCAAACTGCTACATGAAAAATCTTAAAATCTCACTGGAAATATAATTTTTATGGTTCAAAAACTCAAATAAGTAACATAAATTTTTGTCGTCACCGAATTGTCATGCAATTAACAGCCATGGTAAGTTGGCTAGAAACCCCCAGTCTAATCCACAGTGATTAACTTAAAAAAATATCTAAATATACAAATAAAACTCAAAGGTGACTGACTGACTGATATAGTGATCTATCAACGCACAGCCAAAACCACTAGATGGATTGGGCTGAAATTTGGAATGAAGGTAGATGTTATGACGAAGGCATCCGCTAAGAAAGGATTTTTGGAAATGCCACTTTTAAAGGGGTGAAATAGGGAATGTAAGTTTTACTTCTTAATAATGCGAGCAAATCCGCGAGCATCCACTAGTGTTATATTAAATTCGATTATCGACTGCATTTCGCGTGTATTGGTGTAGTTTCTCGTAGTATGTCGAGAAACCCCCGGGTGTATAGAGTGCGCGGAGTGTGACGCGCGACCTACTTTCCAGCACCGGCCGCACCACATGTCGCTGCCAGCCGGGTTAGGGCTAGTGCACAATAATAACTTAGTAGCAAGTTAAATAATAATCGATTTATTATCAGACTATAAAAAAGATACCAGTAAACCAATTGATTGAAAGAAGGTTTTAAGGTGTAAAGATTTTTTTGATATCTTGTTGTTTAAAATGTTTAGTGAGTAAATGTTTCATTATAGAATAAACATATACCATAATGATTGCTTACTATCAGGTGAACTTTAAGATTCATTCAATAAAAAAGACAATAAATAGTCAATTAATTCGAGCTTTCAATAATGTTGAGTTTATTATTGTAAATCAATTAAAGATGGTAATTATTATAATCAACGTAAAAGTTCAGGTAGCAGTAAAGTTAAAATAATGTGGTTATTGTAATCAAAAGTTCAGATAGCAGTCACTTTTATGTGGAATGAAATATTTAAATAGATTTTATTTTTGCAATAAAAATGTTCAGAGTCTGGCATATGTTTAGTTATATGCATGCGACTTTACCCTGACAGATATAAAGAACAAGTTCCTTTACACACAAACAAGTGCTCGACCAACAAATACCGAAAACATGCAAATTGTGCTTCAAATATTTAGCGAAGTTTTCGCGCGAGTGAAAGTGGCGTTATGCAACTTTCTATACAGTTACAGTTAAGATAAGCGATTTAAATGCGTTTTTGATTTGCATAATGACTTTTTGCAATATTCTGTGTCAACTGTGAAATGCACGGCTGCACGTTAGCCTATATTTTTATTGCTTGACTAGAAGATATTCATTAGCATTTATGATTTTTGTAAGTGACTAATAAAGGAAATATACGATCCAAATCTAATTGCATTGGTATTGTATTCAACAGACATTGTATTCGTTTTCCTAAAATTTAAATTGGTGGTTGTATGACCGCTAGTAGGTATGAGCTTACAGAATTAAGTTTTCGAAAGTTTATCGGCTTTCCAAATGGTATCATCGCTTTTAATTTCTGAGCAGCTTTATGAGCTTTTTAGAGTTTTTTTTTAAAACAGAAACAGAACAAGACTGATAACACTTGCGGATACTTAATTCCATTCAGCACACTTCTTTTAAAAAACAGTACACATCGCTGCCAATCCATCCAGCAATCCAAAGCATCCAAGAGATAACACAAATCCCAGTACCTTTTCAGGTGAGCTTTCAGAACGGCACAGTGGAAGAAACAGTTCAAAGATAACAGCGGCGGCTACCGATCACTGTTCCAGAGTTCACACACAAATCACGGGAGCACAGGTCCGTGTGTCTGTCACTGGGTTGTCACTTTCGTTTTCGCGGCGCGAGGTTCGAGCACCGCCGTGCCTCGTGGCTGCAAGTTGGTTAGATCACTGGTCGCGCCGGCCGCCGCCGCCGCGGTTTTATACTCGTGAAAGTTCTCGCTGCATCGGACGTACCTATCCCGGATCGCCGAGGATCCGATTTTGTAATCCTTGCGACATATATTGACGTCAATGAGATGACGGACTTGGGTACTCATTGTGGGATCTGTTCTTGGCCAACACCGGACTTCCCTTGCAAGGCAGGCGTGTGATGCCAGATAAGCATTTGTTTAACGAAAATGACTGTAACACAAGTTTACTAATGTTTACTCAGCTATTTAAAGACAACAAATACATACTGGATGGTTAATAAATAAATTATTTGTATATATAATGTTCATAGATGATTTAATTATTTACTCGAATGACTAATGAAGCGCCATTGTTAAAATTAGTAAAATTATATCAAATTTCCTGTAAATATTTCTGGTGTAGAATATCGTAGATCGTGCTTGTTACGTGATAGCAAAGCTGTAAATAGGCTGATAAAAACAATCATTGAGTTATACAAGCAATGAAGTAAAATAAATACTTTTATTTAATTTAAATAAAGATATCTACATAACGATAAATGTATTAAATAAGTAATTAGCTAATACATTCCTTTATTTTGTACAAAAGACATCAACGCGCGGTACTGACCTTACGTAAAGTGTTTAGCACGAGTTTGTTTCTTGCATAGATACATCTGATTAGTCGTAATTATTTTTGTGGTCAATTGCCTGAATAAATATACATATGTCAAAAGAAACTAATTTGTTATACTACAATACATATTATTAATTATTCGATGTATTTAAACACAAAAACTTATAATAAACTTAAAACACCTATAAAAAAAGTAAGTAAGTAAGTACTTACTTACTTATTACTTTTATTTTTAATTAGTAAAATTTGTTTTGTAAGTTTTATTAAATAAATACTTTTAAATTTAAACACATCACAATTTATTCAGGATTGAAACTTATAAGTTGTACTTGTAATTGATATTTTTTTTTATTTCAACTCAATTTTATTACATTAGAGTTCCAAATGAGAAACATTATACCTATATTTCTACACTCCCACGAAAACAAGATGACGTGATGACTAAATCCACAGAAATATGAAAGAAACGAGCGAACGAGTGAAATTGAATAAATTGACCATTGTTTGGCGCAAGGTGCACGAATTTGGTGGAATATTACTTTCTGTTTCCATCTGACCACGTGCGAGACGTAGGTGAATGCTCGACACTAGCTTATAGGGGAGACATACCACAGAATAGACTTAACAGAACAACAACATCCTATAAAAACTTCTTCTTATCGAATGAGAGTGGCCAACTCAGGTGTCAAGAGTTAATTAAGCCGCCCTGTGGGCCTCTGACAAAACTAACAATCAGAAGGTTACGAGTTAATACATACAATATATAATTAATACATTCTTATATAAATAATACATTCTTTAAATCAAAAGTAAAGGTTTCATATTATTTTATTCATAACCAAGAAATCTACAAGAGATAACGGTTTTGTTAAGCTCCGCTGTAGTGTGTAGTCTAGTTTGTTGTCAAATGTACGCCAATAAAGCATACAATTTCTTATTTGCGTGAAATTGGGGTTAGACCTTTGATTAATATTTACTCTATGGCTCTGAGTAAGTCATACTCAGGTAGGTACATATTACTTATACATAATGCTCTTTAAATACCTGAAATGAAATATCAGCGAGTCGATAAATATACACGGTGGAAACATTAGTAGCGAAGTTATGATGGACTATAAATATGAGCTCAGACACAGCTGGTTACTTCATCGAGGTAAAATATAATGCAAAGTAATGTTGATACGTACAAATTGACAACGAGTTGATAAATATTACGTTACAATCTTATCTAATGTCAATTTGACCAACTTGATTATTTATACTGCGATCCACCAAAACATGAGAATCTGTAATTCAAGGCAAGTTTGCTGTTCACGCGCTTATTATCTGCGCTGACGAAATCAAGTGAGAGTAATTTCTTTATTTAACAAAGGTACATGTAACCAGATATCTTTGAGAAGATTATGAACTTCACCACTTGGGCTATAATTTTCTTCTGCATGTAATGATGAGCTGCGGTTATGATTGATTGTGAGCATTGTGGTTTTGTTGCCGACCTTTTTAACGCGGGTTGGGTAATACTGATTTTAGAAATCAATTTAATAATTATTGTTGTTTTTTATTGAAAAGCTCGTACGTAAAATATATCAAAAAAGATATTTGGGTAGTATCAGATTGTTAAAATACAATCTGAAACTGTTATCAACAAATTCTTCCTTATCGAAATCTGTAGGTTGCACACTAGATTTATATACAATAAATAAATAAATATTCCGGGACATTGACATTTGTAAACAATGTAGTGTAATAGGATTTTTTCTAGAAATAGAGCCTATATATGAACAAAAGGTATCCTAGATTTGTATATATTTAGTATCTTTTTAATAAATAAAAATTTACAAACACTGTCTAAGAATAAACCTAAATTGCGCAACAGTTATTAAATCACCTGAGAACTTTGAAAATTGTCATGACCTAAAATATTTGCGGGCTCACGTCAGCGCCAGCCAGAAACGTAAAAACACTCTGTTCTACGGACATCCGTTTTGCACAACAATACTGACGACTACTTTCTTACAAACGAAACACCGGAATTTTAGGGTCAGATTAGTCATGTTGGCACATGGCTCAAGTAAACCGTTTTACATAAAATTACCTACTGTCGTACTTAGGTATTATCATCAGATAATACCTAAGTACGGCAGTAGGTAAGTGCAAATGTGTCAATTCGAACACAATGGTGTTTGTAAGTAAATAATTCATGAAGAGTGAAAGTTGGTGTAATGAGATAACAATGTATGCATGTATTTATTTGTACAAAATACTTATTCAAATTATGTTTTTGAACATTGCCTAGAAGTTTCTTTGGAATAAAAGTTTTTAAAATTTTATAACTTCTACCCATAGTTTATATCAAACAATTTGCACATTCAATGAAATGTTTACATTACATTACTATACTTTGAAAACAAATAGTCTTAAGGCCACGATATTTCACCCGAAAACGCTTTGCGCTTGGAAAAATGCCAACAGTTGCTTTTTCGCATGTAACGCCATAACTAATTCCACGCCGTAAGGGCGAGCATCGCGCGCATAGCTCCGGCCAACGAGTCTTGTCCACACGCAAACAATTTTGCACAATTTGAGCAGTTTTGCAGACGTTTTTGACGAAATAAATTCATGTAAAATAAGCAATTCAGAATATTCTATTTATGGTTTTCTACTCCTCTATATAATTTTACATTACCTTTTAGATATTATTAAATTGGTTTAAATTTTTGTACCTACTACTTTTGGAAAAAAAGGAGAAAAATATTTCAAAACAACTATTTTAAAAAAAAAAAAAACTATCGAGCGAAGTATACGTAATCGTGTTTTGGCGTTTTTTATTGTCTTAACACTGAATCAAAATTATATAAACTGAAAAAAATTTAGCTCTATCTTATGTACTTCTATTTTATTTGATTTTATGAAATGTCGATTTCACATAGCACCCCGTCTTAATAGAATTTCTTACTTTATTTTATATTTTATATACCCTAGTTGTATATACAATATATATGTAGGTGTCAAAAACGAATGAGTAGATCAAATGATAAATAAATCAATCAACAGCAACAAAAGCGTTCTTGTTTATAATGAACTCAGTAGGATTTATATTTATTATCGAAACAAACAAAAGCATTCCAACACTTCCTAATGGCATCAATCAAGTCTGTACACAAATATTTTTGACAATAATAAGTAGGTAGCTATCTAGGTTTTGGGGCCATTTTGCTAACCCAAATGACGAATATCCATTGATCGAGGCTCCAACTGTTTCGGTAATATTAGTCAATATTAGAGGCTCCGTTGAAACAAAACTGAGCACAGAATAAAGAAGTATGTAGTACTTAGCAAGAGTCGGTTGGAAGCGTAATCGCGCGCCATTGACCTCTGTCCAAAGCTATGATACTTGAGTAACTATTATACCTACAGACAGACGTCAATGCAGTCATTAGAATGTGTGGCGCGACTGTGATTATACAACACGGACGCATGAGGAATGAGGCCGGACCATTTGGTTGATATTTCATAACTTTTATGACAGGGCACATGCATCAGAGGGTGAGCTACCAAGCCCTCTTACCATCATGTAAAATGTTGTTATAGAGGTAGTACCTATATGGAAAGTCTTGCGAGTGACATAGGCATAATACTATTTATCACGGAACAATATTATTAGTTATTAGTATACAATACGTTGTCAAAGATATAATGAAAAAAATTACACTGCAATTAGAATTACCAAACTTGCATGATGTTTTAAATCCAGGTTTCATTTTGTTTACAATCCAATTAATTGTATTAACATACTAGCTGTGCCCGCGACTTCATCCGCGTGGAATAGTTATTTTGGGCATCATATTTATTTTTGCAAACAATCTCTTCAGCTTTAGAAATTATAGCTGTTACCCACGACTTGAACCGTTTTCGCAGCGCACGCAACGGAAGCCCTCAAAGATGAGTAATGTTCCAGTTTTTTTCACATTTTCCATTGCTTCTTCGCTCCTATTAGTTGCAGCGTGATGTTATATAGCCTAAAGCCTTCCTCGATAAATGGTCTATTCAACACAAAAATAATTTTTCAATTCGCACCAGTAGTTCCTGAGATTAGCGCGTTCAAACAAACAAACAAACTCTTCAGCTTTATAATATTAGTATAGATTGATTTTAAGCATCTCTAAAAGTCTAATTGCTACGTCTGATTGATTTGAAGTCGCAAACGCCGCTCATTGGATCCCATGAAACTGCAGTTTCACATACCTTCAACTACAAGATAATGAAACTTTCGCCCACTCTAGAATGTTTCGCCGAGTGCATAGAGCGAGCGATAACACAAGATTGTGTGGAAATTCATGTTCAACACATACTCTAACGAACAAAACAATCGTAACAACTCATGAATGGAAATCTTATGTCAAAAGTAAAACCATTGTTAATGCAATTATTATTTTTTAATTCGGAGCAGCATACCTCGTTTGCTCGCGTTGCTTTTACCAGCGAGTTACATCGCGTATTTTATATTATAATCTTTAGAGAGCATGAAGAAAGTCTCAATTGAAATTTGTCTTAGAGAATTTCGGCTCGTACGTTTACGTAACCATGTAGTTAACTTGATGTAAATTACTGTATAGAAGTGCTCATTAAACTTATAATAGGGCACATTAACTGTGAGCCTTAGGCTTCATTCATATTACATCTAGGTTTAATTTAATGTTACCTAATTCTTGTATAAGAACATATAACTAAAGCCGAACGGATTATCTCTGGTTTAATCAAAGCTTACAACTATTAATTTGCGGATATATGTATACATTTAGCTATAAAAGAATCTCTATTTTCTCTTTTACAAATTACATCACTCAGCTGACACTCCTTTGGCAAACAAATTCCTTATTTGTCTAGTCGAAGTTTCTAGATTAGACAAACACTAATCATCTTCCAATTAAACAAACTTTTCCATGTATGAGGTACATACAAATCAACTTGTTTATATCTTCGTCACATACGAGTACGAAACGTGGTTTAAAATAAAACTATGCTAAATTATGACAGAACTTTCTCAATTTACTTAGCAATGAGTTATCTTGATGCTCTTGGATGTGAAATTTAGCTCTGCATGTATCTGCTTAACTATCTACTTAGGTGTGTATTTTATTACAGCTAAATAAAAAAAAAACTATTGAAACAAGAGAATCTTTTATGAATAAATACTTACGATTTTAGTGTACCTACTCGTGTACTGGTTTAAAGTACATACTTACAAATACAAATATATTTATACCGTTTTACAAAGTTTGTTAATTAATTGTTTGTTTATATTTGTTAATTGAATGAGAAATTATTCACAAAATATTAGTTTACATAAAGATCAAAGAAAATGATTGTAGGTATACGCTAATTTCTGTACGAGTTACGTATCAATGCTTAACAGTAGTTGTCTTCATACCTTGCAGGGACATTAATGATTGATAACTTGCTGAATTTAGTTATTTTTTTACGTAGTAAAGGCTTGTGTTCGATTAAACCCATTTGTTACACATACAATTTCAGTTACATACACGATAAAAATATGTTTTTGATTAAGAGTGGCTGTAATGGGATAAAATCGATTTAAAAAAAAGAACCTGTCAATTGAAAACAGCTTTATATGTATATGCAGTGCATTTAAGAACACATTCTGTTTTGTGTGCCATTATAAAATAAATAAATAAATTTAGTCTAGGCTTGGAAGAAAACACGGGTTTTGGATGAGTATGCACACAAATCTACACACACACATACAGTGTATTGTAAAATCGACACTAGTATTCAATTAAAGTTTAGGTAAAGTCTTGAGCCCCAGACTGGAGGATTTGTATTGTGAAATCTTAATAATAAAACAATCAAATCAGGTCCTTATCATCCGCATCCCGTGTGACATAACACTGCTATTTGGAGTAAATGACTCACCATTGTTATTAACCAGATCGCCGCCAGTTGCACAACGTGACACACGTAACTGCAGTCGCAACAAACAAAGTGATTCACGGAGAGTGAAAGTGCCTTATTTTGGCTCACTGGCCTATTATTTTAGCAAGTTCGGCCTTGGCGTTTTGTGGGCGGAAGATTATGATACATTGACTTTGTGTGTTTTGTGGGTAGTAAAATAATTTGGAATTTGCAGTTGTTCTTCTTCTCCGAACGATGTAACTCTTGGCAGAAGATAATTGTAGGTTATTGTGCTGTTGGTAGTAGTGGCCTAATAAAAAAGAACCAAATTCATTGCACAAGCAGGCCTAAGTCATTTTAGGTATATTTATGTGTAGGTACCTATCATTAAATGAAACATGATAAAATAATTCTAAAATAGTATATCTGTCTGTTAGAAAAAGAGACAAAATTTTATAGCAATTTGGATTAGTACGGCTTTTTTAGTTGTAGAGACAACTATCAAAATGAATTAAATTAAGTACATATTTCTTTATTAATCTTTATTTTATAGATTTCTCCAAATCCCTATTACACGAGTCTGAATTGTTTCAGGGGAATTTCTCTTACATTCACAACCGTGAGTTCACACATCAGAAGATAATCTGCAACCAGATTAAATCTGGCCATTAATCAAAACGCCTGCAGCTTCGTTTGGAGCAACGCGCGTTTCTTAAGGCTGTACTACGAACTTGCGTTTTGGTTACTGTCTCTCCCGCGTAGCCAAAACAACCGAGATTTATTAGATTTTCGCATCGTTGCTTACAAAGTCAACAGTGTTACCTACTTTTTTCGCTAGAACATACAATAATTAAATTAAATCAACGTTTTAAGTACAATGTATAGATGGATAAATACTTACTACAAATTAAATCTGAAGGTCATTTTACTTCCAATACAATCAATGTGAGAACCGCAATGCGTCCTAAGAGGTAGGTAATGGTAAGGCCCCGTTTTGCCACATCCGGAGGCAACACTTTCACTACCGACCGAGAATAGGCTTAGCCGATTGTTTATATGTAATGTACTTTATATCTCACTTTATGTGGCCGTACCGCGGCGCAATGCAGAGATTAACGTTGGATTAAATGTTAACTTTGAGTACTATTCTTTTGTTTACATTTATGTTTGTAGTCTGGTATGTCGAGTAGGCGATTAAACTTGTGAATGTAACATCAACAGACATTTCATTTACTTAGATAACACAAAAAATATTTTTTTCGTGGGATGGTATAGGTTTGTGTTTGACTACAGCCTGTCTGATGATAATCATTGCTGCAACCTAGGGTGTAACACGATTACCTATCTGTAGAAGATCATATCAATCTTAGATTGATTAGATTAGATTAGATCTGAAGACCCCTAGATTGTAGTTCGCAGGAAAAAAAATATAAGATTAAGTACGTACAGTAACCGCCCATCAAGTAGGAAGAAAAAATAATAGATTGTTGATTGATTTTTATTATAAATCAGCGTATTGTCTTTTTTACACCTCTACAAAGATCACCAAAGAAATAAGCGTTAGGTAAGTAAAAATATGAAGTCACTTCTATGTAAGGTAGGTACCTTAAAATACTTTATTCTCATATTTTTGGCAGTGAAGCAAGCATAACAGACTTGAAACTTGTTAACAAGCACTTGTTTCCAAGTTCTGCTTCTGTTAGTTGTAGTATAGCAACATTAGTTAGATGTATCCGGCTGATGCCGCGGTCGTTCACTCCATTTCTAATTGTGGGTGTAATTGAACGTACCACCTACTATAATACAGGTAGCCGTACTATGTGTGGAACAATTTGTTAGAACTGCCACTGCTATTGAAATGCATTGAACTAAATGTTATACTAGTTTGCTTATTGTATCTATTATTGTCATCAGTCATCCTCAATCAGAAGCAAAATAATAATCATCTCATTCTAAGACTAAAGGTACGAGTAATACCATAATATGCAACCAAAAAGAATTTATTGGTACCTATACATGTATCTGTTAGTTTCCTAATTAAGAACACAGTATTACTTTTGCGATATGTGTATCCTTCTCTCTATTTATATTAGATAAAAATAACTCATCAACTGAATCACATTAACTCTTTATTTTCGTTCTAGTGTCCTAGAATATCACAAAATCAGCCTTTTAATTCTTCTTGACAGCATCCGCGTAGCTGTACGGTCTGATGACGCTGGCTTTACCCTTGCTATCATAGAAAGTGACAAGTTTCTTCACACTGCCAGAAAGCAGAGGCTTCCACTCCAAGTCCTGGTTGATTGGCTGGACTGGTTTAGGCATGGTTGGCTTGATTTCTTTCGCTGGAGGGATAGTGGGCACGGGAACTAACACTGGCTTTGCTGTAGTTACAACAGGAACGGGGGATTTGGGTTGCGAGTTGGTAGGGCTGTGTGGTTGCGGTGATTGAGGCTTAGGTGCTTGTGGTTGTGGAGATTGGGGCTTGGCTGGTTGGAACGCAGGCGCCGCGGGGCGCGCGGGGGCTGCGGGGGCTGCGGGCCGGCCGCCCCCGCCACTCTCCATGTTGATGAAGTCGACGTTGGCATTCTTGTTGATTGTAAGCACTTTGCGGCCTGAAATGAGAATATTATTGATATGATGTAATGGAATTTGGAATAGCATATTTTTTTATTAAACATATTCTGTCCCGCAGATTGACATGTTTCCCCAAACTCAAAGGAATAACATACATATATGCAAGATTATTTAAGCTCCACTAACTATGTACTTCATAGATTTTCCATAAGTCGTTCTTGTTACAGTTGAATGTGTAAATTGATTGTTACAATACTAAATAGTTACTTAGTTACGCTAGCAGAACTACTGATAGCAAATTCATACACAACTTACACTTTAAATGATTTAGTAACTTATTTAGCACTTTTAGTAACTACTCGTAAGTCTAACCGACTATTCCGGCATAAAACAAAGGCAATTTAAAAACAACTTCACAAAATTAAATGAAGCTAGATAAAATGAACAAAAGACACTCACATTCAATGGCGCAGACAATCGCTAACAAAACAAACACTGCCACCTTCATTTTGCGCGTCGTTTCTTCTTCGCACCTTTATTCCTACTAAATTAATATAGGAAGCCAAGTTTTAGGTACTACTTAATAAATTATATATTGAAGAATACGCTAGAACAAGTTATAGCCAGGGTCAGGAGTGGCTTCGATGGCCGCCGGCAAGCGTATTTACCGGCTTACAACGACTTCACACACAATACATATCTAATGACGACTATAAGAATCCGACACTCATATGTCCAATATTGACATCGTTCTAGTTACAAATTTAATACTTTGGCCAGACAAAAATGGACACTATGTTGATTGGTCTGGCCGTCCGCGTCGTTGATATTACGATAAGGTTGAATCCGAATATTATTACGTTGCGTTGCGTGTTAACTTGAATCAAGTTATTAGTAAATAATTAATTAAAAATAAAATAAATAAATAAATAAATATTTCAGGACATATCACACAACGCCATCTAGTGTTTATTAGTGTTTTACACACTGATAATTTGGAAAATGTAAATTAAATAAGACAATGATGGAGTAATCATCGTCGTTGTCGAAGAACGTATTTGTTGAATTAGAGTTTATGGCATAACAAAAGTAGATATAAAATAAATAGGAGTTTCTAGGTAATATAGTCTATGCTAGTGATATAGCGCCTCGCATGACCTCATGCTGATAAATAATGTTTCTTGTGTACGAATATGTTTTTGATTTAATATTTTGCTCTGAGTTTAATTGGGTATTTTGTTTTTGAATGATATGTATATTTACTTCGAAGAAACAAGTATTTTTTTAAGATATTAGAACAAAAACACATTGTCGTCTGTTTCTAGATAGGTATGAGTAGGTACATATTTGAGAAACTTACCTACCTACGCAGACTGTATGTATCTACTTATTTGTAGATGGTGACTAAGCTAAGTTAAAAAATGATTCACAGTAAAGTAAATCTAAAGAACAAAGAAATATGTGTTTTACTTTTGTGACAACAACAACAACAAGAAACTATCGCATACTATATAGCATATATTAGCAGCGTCTCGCGGTGTTACCCGCATTTATCCGGAATCAAAAGTACTTAGTAGTCAATGGTTCAGCAGTTTAAGCGTAAAGTATAAAAAATACACATATATGTACTGACAGAATCTTTTGCTTTTACAATATAAATAGGATTTCAATTGTATATCTAAATTAATCTAATGCACACTTGGAATAAACGTCTACCTATTCTTATACGAATTATCCCCGATTCATGTTAGTGTAGGCGACCGGCGACACACGACACATGTAAATTGGAATTAAACGACAACATTATGCTTTATTACCCAATCAGTTGTTGTTCTCTAGCCCAATCATTAAATCTAAGTCTAGAATCAAAAACTTGGATCGGCGGGTACTCATGAGAAGAGTGTATTTACTAATGATAATATTTTATCATACATAACAGAAGCGGCACGGATAATTCACACCCTGTTTTAGTATTTCACAGTCCAAGCAAATAAGGTAACTTCTTGTTCTGTTGGTCTCTATCGCTGGTTACATTTCGTGTCATCGCAGCATTGAGTATTCTCAAACTAAACAGAATTACCATCCTAACAACACATTCCTCGTCGTTAATACAGTTCTATAACAGCACCATGGTCGAGAGCCGATGCATTATACATGGGCAGAGATCTTACGGCCAGTGTGCGCTGCGCGGGCGCACGCCACTGCATTGCTCACGCGCACTCGCCCGCAACGATACGCTTTGATAATGTCTCCTCTCTTATGACTTTCTTTTAAATTTGTAAAGTGGAATCTTAATAATAATTGTACGCAACTAAGTAATTGTTGTCGGATGAGCCGGTGATCTTATCGCTGTTCCGACTTTGTGCGTGTTTTTTCACGGATATAGGAAAATCGTTTATAGTTTTTAGCACTTACAAATACTTACTTAACTTGGCATTCATTAAGGCACAATAAGAGACACTGGATATACCAGCTAGTATCTTTAGTGGGATAGAAAGAAACCGGTAATTTGTAAGAAATGCTAAATATTAGCTAGACTTTAAAGGCATTTGAACTCAGTATAAAGGTGAACAGCCGCTATAATATTTTATTATTGAATTTCAATGTCAATCTATACCTGCCTCTGCTTGTATTACGTCATCGATGATACATCATGCTACTTACATATATAGGTAGATTAGGTACTTCTTGTAGGTAGGTACATGTATATTAGGCATAAACCTATTCTGTTTAGGTTGTCCTTTGTTTACATATGTTTACTATTTACCTACTTCCTACGACCGGATGATATCTTTGCAGATGTTGTCGGGCAGACCGGAAGTCACGAAGGTCAATTTTGTTTACCAAGGTGCGCTACAACGTGCATATCAAGTTACCTGTTAGGGCAATCAGAGTCGCAAAAACTGAGTCTACTTGAATCTCGGCATGATGCCGTATCTCGATACAGGAGGCTGACGTCAGCCAAAGGTCGCGGCATCGCTCGGAGCGCGCGGGATCACTAGTGCGCCGCGACCGCGCTAGATATCACGTACTTTAATATTTATTTATTTATCCCACAATGAGGGTCGCCGCCGTGCTTCTTCTTTGTGTGGCCGCGGTCTGCGCGAACAACATCGCGAACGTAGCCGGCGATATCTTTAAGAACGTGCTCCCCGGTCTGATCTCCAACCAGGCGACGCAGCAGCAAGGCAACACCGCGCAGAACACCATCCAGAACATCGGCACCGTCGTGGGAGGAGTCCTCGACTACAAGAACAAGAAGAGCTACGAGGACCTGCTCCGCCAGGCCCAGGACCAGACCACGGACGATGACCTCCTGCGGCTCAGCGAGGAGATGTTCAACGCAGACGTCAACAATGCCATCAACTACATCCAGGTCAATGTGCAGGGGAAAACCAGCCCCATGTCGAAGAACGACGAGGCACCGTCTAAGTAAGCCCATGACATCATATCATGTATTTATGTACTTAGTTGAGTATGCATATATGTTTGTGGCTATTTGTGCATGTGTCCTGACTTGAGTCGGAATAGGCACGCTTCGTGACTGCTGAATTAGTTTTTAAGTACTTGACTCAAAGTACTTAGTGCGTAGTTACTTGTGAATAGTAAAACTCAGACATTTGAAATAGCTGTCCTTCACAATATTTTTCATTGCAGCCTCCTGAGCATCCCCGAGAATGTTTGGAATGGTCCCACGATCAGACCGTTTGTGGCTCTCTTCGACAACTACCACAAGAACGTGATCCGGCCAGAGTTCTCCACGCCTAATGTGAGTAAACAAAAATCTTTATACAAGGTAGAGTTAAATTAAGTCGAAAGAATGAACCAAATGTTGGCGTACAGATATTACTAATCATATGAGATTTGGTTTAGATCATCTTACACTAGTTATTCAGTTAATTGTGTAGATTTACGATTATCTACTTTTGTACTCCTGTATGCCCAGACTATCTACATATGTACCTACATAAAGCTAAAGAGAGTAAAAAAATCTGTAGGTACAGAGAACATATTCGAAAAAACATAGTTGGGAAGAAACATCATTGAGAAATGTTTCAAAGTTCCAACAGTTTGTATTATGTTTATCTGTCTATTTATCTGTTTATTTATGCGCGCATCACGCGGTAACGGTTGAACAGATCATTATGATTATTGGTATGCATGGAGATAGTGTGATGTCTGCGTATGACATAGGTTAGGTACCTATACCACCCTATACTACTTTTGATTTCGATACAATGCGAGCTAATCGTGGCATTCCTATTTTATAATAAAGAGTGCAACTACCAAACCAAACTAACGGTAGATATTATGAATGTTTGTGACCCACAGCAGTAATCACGCTAAAACAAAATACAAGTAGTACATTGTCTTGTCTCATTGGAAGAGGTAAACTAACAGATGATGTCATTCGCAGGAGGAGTCAGAGCAGACAACTTTCATCAACACGATCCTCGCCACCGGACCCATAAGGAGTCTGATGGCCTTCCTCACTAGCAAAGGTAAGTTTAACCAATAAATTACCTACAATTATTTTAGCATAACTACAGGGCCAAATAATATCTTAGTCAACACCTAGGCATACAAACGTATGATAGGGTAACAAACTACGACGGGTGTAATTTCGACAACTCGTTTAAAATTTTGCATTATTAATTAATTGAGTTTTAAAATATACTTACATACAATTGTAATAACAGACATTGTAATCTAAAGATAGTATTGTGTGTTGTAGCATCTATAGGTAGGTACGTATTCTGCTCTGTACATATCTTGTACTAGCTGTACCCGCGACTTCGTCCGCGTGGAATAGTTATATTGGGCATCATATTTATTTTGCAAACAACCTCTTCAGCTTTATAAATTATAGCTGTTACCCATGACTTGAATCGTTTTCGCAGCGCACGCAACTGAAACCCTCAAAGATGAATAATTTTCCCCGTTTTTTCCACATTTTCCATTGTTTCTTCGCTCCTATTAGTTGCAGCGTGATGTAATATAGCCTCAAGCCTTCCTCGATAAATGGTCTATTCAACGCAAAAATATTTTTCAATTCGCACCAGTAGTTCCTGAGATTAACGCGTTCAAACAAACAAACTTTAAAACTATAATCTATAGTATAGATAGTATAGATTATAGTTTTAAATCGCAAAAGCAACCAAGCTCTATAGTAATGGTAACAATCATTCGCACATGGTATTGAGTAAACATTATCCTCATTGGTAGCAGGAAGCCGCTAATTAAAGTTACGAGAACTAGTCGCACTGCCAGGTAACCGAGTCAACATAACAAGATGTTAAGCTGGACACAATATGAATTGTTTTTAAACTTGCATACGTTTGGTACACTTCTTGATATACAAACAACGGATGTTTCACTCGGTTTCACTCGATGGCGGTACTAAAAATCTAAAGCTATATTTTTGACAATAAGTACATCTCAAGATTGTAGATTGATTTTGATTGATGGATATTTTAATCAAAAATAATCGATTGTTCACAACTGATAATTTAACAGGAATTTGTATCATAACTTTTTCGATCTATATATTTTCCTATGGAGATATTGTTTTTCCTTTATATCACGCTTCTACCTGTTATATAATATGATTTAAATGGAAAGCAAATAGAGAGGATAACTCACTCTTTTATATATTTAACACTAAATTAAATACATTCTCTTGTTACACGTGCCACTCTTCACACATAACTTCCAACTTTCTCCGAGATTCTACAAACACGATAATTTCGTTAAAGTTGGATTAATTTAATTGCGCAGCATATAATTTTATTGTTACATTAAGTTTTAATTATGTGTGGTACCTTTTTATAGACGTAGATATACGTACGTACCTACTTAAATACTACAGGAGAATGTTTCGTGTTTTATTCTTACGTTTCATTCATTGTCATAAAATCAATTTAATGTCTTTTTTTCATACAGTTATGCAAATATCAAAGAAAATAGTGAAATAAGTTTATCATTTTGAATCATACGATAGTAATACACGGAAAACCACACCCTCTAGAACACGTCAACTTTATATTCAAGTAATTAATGTTAAGTATATTATACTTACTTTGCGTTAAGGGTCAAAAATCAAGACTCATAAGATTTGATTGGTGCCCTTTGACGACGGTCGACCAGTCAAGGAGGGAATTATTAATTACAGTTTATCCACCACAGGTATAACCCAACTGAACGAGTACCCCGAGCAAGTGGAATTGCTCAAGAAGATCTGGTTCACGAAGTACGCTCGCCACTGGACCGGGCTCTGCAAGTGCAGCTGTGCCTTCGAGAACGTGTTCATGGCTGAACTCAAGGGAGACACCGTGCTGGGTAAGGGAGTTAACTTATACTAATGTTTCTGGTGAAATCACTACACACTTACGTCTTATTATGAAGAGGAAATGCATTTACTCCTCCCCCACTCTATGCGGGGCTGCGACGATATCAGTAATCGTACCTACGCAGAGACGTCCTTAGAAATCAAATTCGTTTATTTTATTTGTCTCTTGTTGATCTGACAGTCCTCGCGACAGGTGGGACTAACTGTAAGTGATGTAACTGAGAGCGTCAATGCAGCACAAGAATACAGCGAATAGGTCTATTATTATTCACTAAATGTCGACAAGAATAGGCAATATTTATATAAATTAGCGTGCATCATCAAAATCACAAAATAGTTCCATTCTTTAGTTCAATTGGCGTTCATTTTCACTCCACCAATATTGAGATAAGTAATTGTATTGTTTGACAGGTCTACACAGCTGGTTGTTCTTCGCCAAGCGAGAGCAGGACCGCAAGGCTAACTACCTGGGATACATCGACAAGCTAGACCTCAGTGGAGTAAGTTTGAAATTTATATCTATTAAGCCTGTACGTTTTAGACAGAAAATGTATTTTATTGGTCTGCTTTTTCCTCTATCACACTGTGGTGACAGTATTGGGTCCTTAAAATGATATACTACTTACTATATGAATACTTTTTGGCAAATCCGCGGACTCTTACAGAGTGAAAGATTTATTAAAGTGCAGATAACAAGAAAAAGTGCAGATAACATGAAGTAATTCTATGAACATAATTTGATTTGTTTATATTCTTGTCCAACGCACTTATACCTACTTACTTAATAGCAGTTTCATACTAATCCTACTATGCATACTAAAACCGCCATAAACCATTACCATTACAGAAAGGCCTAATCCTGAAGCAGCACTCAGTCCTGAGCGAGACGAAGGACGCTCCCGAGATCAACATGTTCGTGGGAACGTCTCCTGAGCTGGAGATGGCGCTGTACACTCTCTGCTTCATGGCCCGCCCCGACCGCCCCTGCAAGCTGCGGTACAACAACGTGCCTTTCACCGTCCAGACCAAGACTCTGAAGTCTGATAATGTGCTCCTCATAGACACGGCTTACCCTACGTACTAATATAAGTCTAGTAACTAGACTGGGCTAGTTTAAGTCAGCCATATTTAAATAAGTATTTTTTTAAGTAAAATATCTATAAATTATGCCCAAAATGTTGTCAGGTTATCAAATGATCGCATGTTGGGATTCAAAACTTGTTTTACTGGGAGAATACTCCTTATCTGTTTTCTTTTTAAAGTTAAATATATGAATGTTTATATATAAGAATTCTAATTTTTGTAAAAAAAAACGTCTAGATAATTTTCAACTTGAACTTATTAGGTATTCGACGTCAAAAGTAATCTTAAATACTCGCTTTAGAAATAAAACAGCGACATATCTGTTACTACCTTATACTTAGATCATTTCCATTTGTGAAATTGCTTCGAAGAATCTTGGCTGTCGTTTTTCTTTACCTCGCGTATAGAATACTTTCTATAGACCTGTTTTATACTCGTTTAAATCGAATGCTACAAAGAATCGAGCACAGCTCTCTATATCAGTACAAATATTGAATAAATAACTTATTTACAGAATCCCGTCCATTATTTACTTGACAAAAGTTCACATTATCTCGATTTCGCAGGTTACGCCCTCACTGATAAACTGTACCGAGAAACTAAAGTCGTTAATTTAAATACCTACTCGGGTAGTTCTATTAAAACAAGAAGATAATAAACAACACTTTATTACAATATTCCACGAGATATCATCATAATATGACACGATTTCATAATTTTGTCTGTAAGAGATAATTACATGAAATTGACTACAGATTGTCTTATTGTCCAGAAGTTAAGAGCTAAGGTTATCAGTGTACAAATATAAACGGCAAGGATAAGCGTTATAAAACTTACACGAGATATGCATAAGATGTTAAAAAAAACTGAGACCGATTAATAAGAATTTAAATCTGATTTGCTGAATCGAAGGACAAAATGCAATCAAAACAATATTGTAAAAAGTTACATTCAACACAACAAAATAAAGTACATAGAAAAATTAAACAAAAATTACACAAAAATCTAAATAAAATTACAATGGGAGTTAATTATCGTACAAAATTAATCTTCAATATAATTGAGCAATTTGCTTACTTGTCCTTATTAAAATACAAGTTAGAAACATCGCGTATGCAAAATAGTAACTTTTCTGAATGTTTTCATAACAAGTTATTCTAAGTACTACGACAATACATAGTTGACAGTACTAGAGCGATTTTTATACTTCTAGGAATATAAGGTATTACGATTCAATATGTTGAAAAAAAAATCAAACCTATTCCTACAAGTTTATATCTCTAAGACTGCTTTTTATTTAAAAAAGAATGTACATGACATTTCAATATTCAATCTTCTTCTTATCGAATGAGAGTGGCCAACTCTGGCGTCAAGAGTTAATCAAGCCGCCCCAAGGGCCTCCGATTGCTTATCGACCGTACTAGACCAACAGCCGGGACCTAGCCACAATATTCGATATGCATGTGTTTCATTATTTGAAAAAAACCATTTCTATAGAATCAATCAATTATATTTAATTTTGCGCTAATGTCATTATTTAAATAAATTTCATATTTAGGAAATTTTGTACTATAAATGTTCCAATACAATTTTGTGCAACTTAATTTTATTCATATACAAAATAAGCAATTTTACAAATCGGACTAGAATCTACGACAAACACAGGAGATTATATTTATATTTTCATAGTAAGTATATTATATTACATATTTTTTAGCTATTTATTTCTATGTATTAAGTTCTTACGTATATCATTCGAATTGTCGAAAACACACAAGTTATCGTATGGAGTATATAAGATTATATAATTTCATGAATGGTTATACAAAAATGACCCGTAACACAGTAATTACTCTTAGTAAGTATATCAGATTCAATAATACTGAGAATCTTGATGGGAACTATTAAATGTACATATTTACAAAGTTATTTCATCCGTTATCTAGTACCCACGACACAAGCGTTTGCTTAGTGCGAGGCTAGATGGCGCTGTGCGCAATGTCCGGAATATTTATGTATTATTTATATTTATATAAGATCTTATACAACTGGTAATAAACTGAACTGTTCTATTCATCTAAGTTCTCGATTTTAGCTTTGCTATACACAAAACAATTCTGGAGTTTTCTAGGAACTATAAAAAAACAATCATGTAAGTATTGATGTTCAATGCACAAATATAAGTTTAAAAGATATGCTGTATAACTTTAACAAAGGTATAATATTATACGATTTAGCAAACACAAAACGTATAAAAGAGATAAATACATAAATAAAGGCTCACACATAATTATAATGCACTGTTACGATAAAGCTAATAATATACATTGTTTCCGTAGAATATAAAAAAAACATGATATCAAAGCTGCAATTGAAATACTATTATCTTATATATATGGTATAAATTTCTTTCTGCATTATCCTTCTTAATAAACTACTATTTAAAATATTAGGAAATGGCAGCTAAGGGAGCCAAGTCTACATAAGCCTATTTTCTTTTTAAATTAATTTACAGGACCACTTGCACAAAAAACTCTTAAACACATTTATTTATTTATTTACAAAAGGTACAGACACAAAATGCAGGCTAAAAGATTACAAACAAATAACACTGTGACGCATAAGCCTAAACCTACAGTATTTACCTTTTCTTTACTAGATATGTTTACTCAATAATGTGTTTAGGTATCGTTATGCAAGCGGGCCTTAAAGTATGTACTCAAAATAAGAGCGAAATACTTAAAAAAGTGTAAACATAGGTACATCAGAATTGGGGTTTACTATCATTGACTAAAATGTTGAGTGTTGGTATTTTCTAACTAAATATTCTTGACTAGAGAATCGATGGAGCATTTCATGTTATCGTATGCTGGTATTGTTACGTCTCTTTAGTTTTTATTTTCATATTGTATAGATTACTTTTATTGACTAACTAATTGAGTAAAACCAGGCTCGATTTGTTATTCATCATTCAAAATTACATACATATGTATATTTAACGCCATTGTGTAATAAAAAAAAACAGCGTTTTCTAAAAACTCGAGCCCAATTTTTATTTCACCTAGTGCTAAGAGACTAGTCTTATAGAGCTACAATTTGATTGATCCTATGTACAAATACTGTGAAACCAGTAAAACAAAATCACTATAAATGTATGGCTAAGATAAAACACTTACCGACTCTATTGACCAAATTAATATTATGTTACATACATTTCGACTGTACATTATATAAGTCTACATATGTGTATCATTTGTCTCATTTACATTTTAATCTTCGTGATTCTATTTTTGTTTTAATCAACAGAGTTCAACTTTTTTCAAAGTAAATCCATACAAGTACCGACAAGTTATTCGTATGAATTCACCATACAATGTCCAATACGCTTACAAAATCCGTCGCTTCGCATCACAATAGATGTAAAAAGTCGCTTATCTTATACGAAATAGGATCCATATTCGTGTGGCATCACGCCGCGTCGTGGGTAGAAGGTATGTGTGAGTGAGTGTCTGAGTAAGTTGGTTATATTCGAAGTATACACATCGGCGAATCTGAAGAGTCTCCTAGAGAAGTATGTGGGGTTGTGATATGTACGGAACACGCTACCGAACTGGGGGTTAAACACTGCCTTAATCTCGTTTCTGGAACCGAGAATATTACTCCTGCATTGCACGCATGAAAATAAACACGGTTAGCGTCATTTACAGCCAATTGGAACAATCACTGACAGCAACACATAACACGACTGCCTTCACACTTTGTTTGTAGCAAGCATTGTAGGAGGAAACGCAAAGCATAACATCATTCGAAATGCATCAATTATTCAATATCAATGTTTAGTATACACATTTCCAGTCTGATTTATAAAATAAAGATCAATGATTTAACAACTGAATTAAACATTGTTTTTTACTCTTTTAGATGGTTTTAGGTACTAATCGTTTGTTAAATCACGGAGGATATTTTATAAATATGGCGAGAGATAGATATTAACTCATGCAGGCAGCGTATATTGGTTTGCTAGTGTCAGTTATATAATTTTGAAAATAGCATCATATAATTAAGCATGTAGAAACTGCATATACATTTAGAAGCATGTATCACAGAATTAACATCATCAGTTCTATTTCATATACATGCTGATGATATTTAAGACAAGGTTTTATAATTCACTCTTCTTCTTCTTTTTATCGGATGAGAGTGGCCAGCTCTGGTGTCGAGAGTTTATCTAACCACCCTAAGGGCCTTTGAAAGTCGTTAAGCCATGACAGAGGCACTGAATTATCATTTCAAACCTATTAATTTCGAATGAATGTGTTTCATGCACATGCACCACCAAGAATTGCCTTTAGAATCTAATTTCAATTTTTCATTTTAAATTTAAGTATTAAAATGGTCTCGCTTAGTAGCGAAGGAAAACATCGTGAGAAAATCGATATGTTTCGAGTCTAGCCCAAGAACAGTTTTCTCCTTTTACCCTCAATAACGAGGAATATATTTTTATTAACTACAACTGGTTTACACTTGACCATAGTTTGCCATGGCATAAGATGGAGCGAAGTCAAGTAGTATTGGTGTCATACCTGAGATAGTCCCTCTCCGCCATCCACTGTTGCAGCACCTCCATGGAGGCGGGGTCCTTGTACTCCTGGTGGTCCTCGATGAGCTGCGTCAGCATCTGCAGCCAGTTGGCGTTCTGCTTGAACGAGCGCGTGTTCAGAGTGTTGATCTCGTGCTGGAAACGAGGTTGATAATGATTAGCTTAAAAAAAATATAAAAAAAAATTGATTTTACTTTTTTTACATGATATAGGCTAACTCTTGACTACAACTTGCCTGATGTTAAGCAACGTTAAAACTTTTTGTTACTCAACTTGTGTTGAGTCTGGTTGTTTCAATGTATATATTAAGTATGTATGTAGTTACAAAAAAAAGTATATAAGTATTATATCTAGTACCCACGACCCAAGCGTTTGCTTAGTGTGGGGCTAGATGGCGCTGTGTGCAATGTCCCGGAATATTTATTTTCTTTATTTAGAATAAAACTTGCATTTCCTTTTTCATCCCCTTAAAAGTGGCATTTCCAAAAATCCATTCTTACATACATATGAATCGAAAGAACTTAAAGGCGTCTTAATAAACGACCTTATCGCTTAATTCTGCACTCGCTTTAATCAAGGTACAATCACCCATGCCTTATATAGTAAGACTCAAAAACTAAGAAAGATAGACTAATTAAAGGTTTTGGAATCTATCAAAGATGTCGTCTCTACAAAACCAAAGGTATAGGTTTTGTAGTTTTTATGATTTCGGTCGTACTATGAATATTTTTTGTTATTATTTTATTATTATTACTGACGGTGAGCTCGTTGATGATGGCGCCGGTCCTCCAGCCGTGCTCCAGGGTGACGTCGGCCAGGTCGCTGTAGGGGTGGTCTCCGAAGTACAGCACCTGGTGACCGCACCACCCTGTCAGCTCCTGCAGCTGCTTCACTGTGCCCTGGAACATATAGGATAGTAGAATCATGGTTGTCAAAAATTACATCAATGAGAATGCACAACCAGCATTATGCTGAGTTGGGGCTGTGTTGTGGCAGATTTTATGTTTGTTTGTTTATTATGTTCTTACTCATGTTTGTTTTTATGTTAAATCTGTCACAATAAATGCTTTCTTTCTTTCTTTCTTTCTGAATGGCCTGCTGAAATTAATCATCAGACCAACCTTCTCTGTCTTACACCCTTAATTTTGTCGCGAATTTCACAGTAATTATTTCTACTTTACCTAAGTTTATTCGAATTTCCCAACTTCATCTCATCTCTCATACATTTTTACATTATCACGAATCTAATAGCACAGGGCACCTTTGGCGATGTATTAGTGCATTTGAAAATCCACTAAAACTATGTGGATATCCACTAATACTAACTGATACGATTGTTATAATGAAGGTTTTAGGATAATATTCATATTTGGAACAGATACGGATCTAAACTTATTTAATTAAATGGGTTTGTTATACATGAGAGTCCAACTTGGATGAGGTCTGCACAAGATCGACGCAGATGGCACATACAAAGGGAGGCCTGTACCCAGCAGTGGGATCCCAAGGGCTGTGGATGATGATGATGATGATTTTATGCATTAATTTCTCACCTCATAATAAATGATGCCCTTCTCCAGCGAGGTAACCTTCTCCCATATATGCGTGTTGGCGTTCTTGTCAAACACCCGTATCGGGCGCGACACCTCCGTGAAGAACTTGGGCTTGTTCGCGTTCACGATCACCACGTCGAAGTAATCTCGCCAGCTGGGACCAACTAGCATCTCCATGCCGGCGTTACTGGGAAATATGTAAAATAAATAAATATTTCAGGACATATCACACAGCGCCATCTAGCCCCATACTGAGTTTACGCTTGTATCATGGGTACTAGATAACGGATATAATACATATATACTTTTCTTTTTTATGTAGGAAATAATTATAAATTTAACAGCTAAACTGTGGAACTCCTAGCCGGTATCACTATTACTATATCCCCCTATTGGGTATTATTTATTGGGCTATTTCCCTCGAACTATAATCTATAGGTAGAGTGAATCGATTTCTTCTAGGCAAGTGCGCCAGATCGTAGACCTTGCTTTTCATCAGGCGAGTTTTAGTGAATCGTAAACCTACCTAGTTAAAAAAAATATACAAACATTGTAAAAAACATAAAAGAAATGAGGTCCTCCATGTTGATATAAAAAGAGTTCTCGAAAATAATACCGAATGAAAACTCTTACTTTTCGAAGATCATAGTATCCTTATCGTAAAGAAGAGGTCAATGGTGAAACATAGGTGTGGTTTTCAAGCAGAATGGTTAAAATTAATTAAATGTTAATGTTTGTGCAATCTCACGTGCGAAGTAAAGATAATTTTAATGATCTTTGCGTGCGATATTTTTTAATAAATAAACGGTAAAAAATTGTCTGAAATACATATATGTATAAGTTAAAAATATTTCGGAATATATCTACAGTACACTCACACAAAATGATAAGGGCTATTGGTAACCAGAAACAACTTCTTCCCACAGTCCTGCAGCTTCTGGAAGTAGTTCTTGAGATCTGGGTTCGGTCGGATGTACTCTTCAACGTTTTGGGCGACTATCTTGTGCATTATCGGGTGACAACTTTGGACTGAGTTCTGGAAATTAGAAATGTGTTAATGTTAGATCACAAGTTTGTACGTATAAAACTCAAAGGTGACTGACTGACAGACATAGTGATCTGTCAACGCACAGCCCACACCAATAGACGGATCGGGCTGAAATTTGGCATTCAGATAGATGTTATGACATAGGCATCCGCTAAGAAAGGATTTATGGAAATGCCACTTTTAAAGAGATGAAATAGGGAATGTAAGTTTAACTTCTTAATGCGAGCGAAGCTGCGAGTATCCACTAGTGAAGTATATGAGGTTTGTTGCTATCACGTAAATATGTCCATATTTACTGGAAAGCAACAAACGGTACGATACTGCTTCAACAGAAAGACAACTTCAACATCAATAGCCGCATCCACACCGGACGATCCCAAAATGGATCGGCGATCCAGCGATCTGTGATCCAAGATCGTGATGCGTGGAGCGTGGATCGTTCTAGGTAGATCCAACAGCAATCTTTTGCGATCCTGACTGGCTGCTCCAACGCGCTCCTGCCGATCCATACTGAATCAGATGCATTCAATCCATACCGGCGGGTCACGCGACCGTCCCGACCGCGCGCGCCAAATGACTGAGGCCCCTTTGAGCGTGACCAAAAAACCGACAACAAATGGATCGCACGCAGCGAGGAGCGCGCGCTCTCCGCCGCGCACATGGATCGCGCGCGGCACGTCTACACTTCACGCTCCGTGCAGCGCGCTCCATGCCGCGCGCGATCGGAGCGCTTTGGATCGTCCGGTGTGGATGCGGCTTATCGATTTTTGGACTTGGACGCAAGCTAATTACGACAATGTTCCAAACATTAACTAACGGTACACGCGGTAAAACAATTACTGAATTTGCGTTTGATTCATCATGTTGATTTCTATGTGTTGTTGTCAAATCTATTCACCAATAAGTAGATGAATATTTTTAAGATGATGCTTGAACGATTATTGCTCAAACATTACTAAAACCGTTTTCGAATTATCAAAAACATTTATACTATAATAACATGTCATGTTACCTTCACATCCAAGAACAGGATCTCGGGATGGTAATCAATATGGTTCCTGATGAAGTACTCTGCTACATTGCACAGCAGCCCCATCTCTGGGACCGAGAACAGATCAGCTAGATGTACCATCTTGGCTCGGTTGGGCTGGAAGCAGGGGGAAACATATATAGTCAAAACTGTGCCATATGTTATTGAAAAGTATTACTAAAGTGTTCTATTATATATATACATATATATATATATATACAATCTCACTAATATTATACAGCCGAAAGTTTGTGCTTGTGTATGTTTGTTAATTCAATTCAATTTCTTTATTAGCCAATATGTAAAATTTACAATTTAATTCTCACGCTCAAGCGGCTAAACCAATTTTGGATGAAACTTCGTATGGAGATAAATTAGACCCTGGATTAATACATAGGTTACTTTCAATCTCGGATTAACGTAGGTGAAACAACGGGACGCCGCTTTTATTATACATAATTATAGTATATTAAATTAATTATTATCCCCGTAACTTTCAATTTGTCTATCTAATGTTTTGATTTAAAATTTTAAGCATTGATTTAGTATGTACTGTTAGGCCTGCCCAAATATATTATGATAAGATAAGCTAGATAACAATACATGTTTTGTAAAGCCTGATTTCTACCTGAAATGTATGTATGTACTTACTTACAATTTCAAACCTACGAACTACATGAGGCTTAATGTATTCTACCAATAATTCACAGCACTAGTTTCCATCCAGACAAGTAAACAAAGTGGAGGCAAACAATGCATCAATGTCAGCGTATCATCGCCGTGCCAAGGGGAGCCGTAAATGAATGATTGCTTACAAGTGCTGCTCATTACTGTGCTATGACTCCTGCCACTAACTATATGGCTATTTCTATTAACTGGTCCACTGATACTATTGCTTTACTGAGTGAAACTGAGACTGCTTAATATAATTCAAAATAGTATTATGACTGTTTGTACTTTCTAGATATGTTGTACTGACATTTATACAAATACAAAATCATTTATTTGCCAAATAAATTATGTCACAATATGTTTGGAATCCTCTGACCTCGTGGTAGCCGTTAGGCTGTGTTACGAGGCCAGAGTCATCTCCCAGTATATATCTAGTTTAATTATAGTTACGTCTTAGCTAGGTTACACAAACAATGCTTTTATTTTATTTCAATATCTAAGTAACTACCCTCAATTTGTGTACAAATTCAAGTGGTATGACAACAAACAGTGTAGGCAAGCAATGAAGGCAGTCACTCACACACGCACAAACACCATCGACTTCATAATCAACTGACGCATAATGTGAACACTAGTTTGAAATTCATGTGTCAAAATAAATCTATGTATTATGTCAGCCACCAGTATCTTTCGATACATATATGTAGATGCAGTTCTGTTTATTAGAAAATTGAGATTGCGATATTGCAGTGAGCAGATTTATTTAACTGCAAAGGACATACATAGTCTATACTGAGTATATAGAGGATCTAGAGAGTTAGGCGTCTTTTGACTATGTTGTCCACGGTAGATAGCGAGTCGGCGCGCGAGCAGGTATCGTACGTGAATACAGGCGGTGTGTGTGTGTGCGTGAGCTGCCAGCTACAGATCAGATATCAACAGATACAGTAGGTACTTAAAAATTGAAATCATGTGCAGTATTTTCTACAAATTTTCATAAAAGTGAATATTTACATCAAACAAAAAGATTAAAACACATACAAGCAAACTGAAGAGAAGATGACTGGAGAATGAAATTGACATTATAACATCCCCTTTTCTAGCCCTGTATTTAAAATAGAAATAATATCACTTAAAAAATATCAAAGAGTTACATCTTTCAATAAATTTTTTGGCACCTAAATATACACACAATTTAACATGTATGTTACTTCACTCACAATAAATGCTGTTCCCTAGGAAATCTTCAAATAATGTGTCAAGGAAAAAAGTAGATATTTTTTTCTAAAGAAGATGCACAGGATGGGGATACCACAATAGAGGATAAAAATAGATATGTAAGTTATAACAATACATTTGCATGCTGTGAGGCTGCAACATGGAACCCAGGTTGTAAAAATTTAAGACTTTTTTCACCAACCAATATTGTGCTTGTGAATAAATGAATTGAAATGAACATCACATCAAAGGGTACTCTGCTCGCAAAAATATATCTAGGCTTACCTTATGTGCTCTTGTATCACCTTCCACATATGCAATAGGAATTATCCTATTCTTGTACAATTTGAGTACTTCTTCTGTTGAGACCGGAGTGAGTCCTCTATACACAGCTCCAAACTGAATTTGCAGGAAAGAGTCCAATTTGAGGAGTAAACCTTTTTCAATGTCATAGTGCAGACCTCGGACTGCAAAGTTGGGCTGGTACTCCAACTTTAATATCTCTGCAGGATACTGGAATGGAAAAATATAGATAAAATGTTGAAGCTTAAGTACCATACTACTATTATGAAGGGAAATGTTTGTGTGTGTTTGTTCTTCCGAACTGCTGCTGTCTCAACCAATGTGATTTGATGAAATTTGTAATGGTGATAAGATATATTTATCCTCCATTACCATATAACACCATAGGGTGTCACTAGTTTTACTTAATTCTTGTTAAATTTGTCTATATGTATGGCTTTGAGCTTTAATTAAAAAGCTGCAAAATAAAAATACCTTAAAAACCAAATATAGTTTTTGATTCATCAGAGAGCTGTTATCTGCATAGTGATAGGTAGTCATAAGATAAAGGCTCTGAACCTCCATTGATTTGTTTCATTAGAATCATGAATGTCATCAAACAATAAATTCCAAGCAGCAACAATGTTGTGTGATGTGATATTTATACTCAACAAAGACAATGAATGGATAGCAATTGCTGGATGTCTGCCATAAACTTTTATCAGCAGACTTAAATAAAAATATTTTTACTTATATCTTTATGTTAACCCTTCGGGACATACTCCACCAAAACTTACTTAAGAGAACTTCCTCAATTAATTAATTAAGTATATACGGAGGTACCACACTGAATGAACTATGAGGAATAACTTGCAGAGAGAGAGTTTATGTTAAATTAGATATACACACCTTATATTTTTCTAATAGAATTTCTCTGCCAAGGTTGTATAAGAGATGCTCCAATGTGGGTTTATAATGAGCCAGGGTGTAGTCATAGTCAAACCCATACACTTGCACCTCAGACAGATCCAGTTCATTGCAAGCAAATACACCATACGGGTTTACATCTTGTGGCAACTTCTTTGCTGAAATATAAAAAAATAAGAAATAGTGAGTAATGTATACCTATTTATTGGGTTTTTTTTTACTTACTTAAGTATTTCTCTGTCTTTGTTGAAGTAATAGTATTAACTTTTTCTGTAACATGTGTATACATGTTACGAGAGTTAAAAAGTTACGAGACATGTATTTAATTTAAAATATCTTTTAGGAATAATGATAAGTAATGCTAGTTTTATAGGCGTAAAGTGGCAATAGTACATAAAACTGATGTTATGCTTACAATAGTAGGTACCTATAACAATTAATGTTTATTTAAACATGGTGAAAAAAGAGGATAACTGCCATACAAAGGACCACAAAACCAAACGACTTCATTCATAATTATTGTATTTTACTGCGAAAAAAGTACCTACTTACATCTGCATTTTAGATTGGTCCTGCAATACGCTTCTTTGAGCAGCTCACGAGTGGTCAAACTTCTATTGTTAACAACATTACCGACACCGCATATTTTTCCATTCACAAAAAAACTACACTTTCCAAATCTTCCAATAAAGTTGTGGCACATATTGGTTAAAGACGACATTCTCTCAAAAATGTTAAATACCTACGCAGAAATCAAAAGTATGACAGAAAATAGGTGTTTATTACTTAAAATTATAAGAAAACAAGCCGAAACTTATAAAAAACTGACAATCGGTGTAAGAACAACCTAAATATATTCGGTAAATCGTTGCATAATTATAAAATTTACACAAAACGCGCAAAATCGACAATACGCATTAGGTATGAGCGAGCGCCGAGTTTTGATAAAACTGAATTGATTGAACAGTTATACCTAGTGAATTAGTGATGTACAATATGATATTCTCATTCTCAAGGAGTAGTAACAGGCTATAGAGCTATTCTAACACATAAGTAATAGACAAAGTGCCATAGGTAATTAATATTGACATTATAAACGTCGTAAGTGATTTAATTTATTCATTTTAAATAAATAAATAAAAATATTGCCAGCATCCTGGGATCCCTGCCAAACAGTGACAATATGGACAGTGCTGAATTTTTTGGAAATATCTGTTTTTTGCTGGGTATATAGTCAAAGGTTTTTTGTAAGTTTTTCTGTGTGTTTAAGTCATTTTTGTATATACTTGTGGAATATGTGTAAATTTGTTAAGTAGTTATTTTCCTAAATAATGCATTCATTTTATTATTCTATAACTCATGGGGTATTATTATCATCATCATCATCATCTTCGGCCTTTGAATTCAAAGTCTTCGGCCCTTGTCGGCCCACTGCAGCTGTATATAGCTCCTCCCTTACCTTAAGTGGTATTATTATGTAAAAAAATATACATATACATAAATAACAATTAGTATATTGTACAGAGAAAAAGCACCTACAAAAATCTTAAGAGACACGTAACTGTTACAAGACATTATTTTTTTAAGTGAAACGATATGAAACGTTATTCTCACATAAATATATTTTGTTTGCTGCACGTCCCTAATACCTATATTGAATAATCATGTCACATGTAATAAGACTGTCAATGTCAAATTTCAAATATTTTTAACTTTTAATAAAAGTTAGCTTATTATCGTATATTTACCACTATACTGTAAACGTCATGTAATTTACTGGATATTTCAAGGATTTTTAAGGAATAAAATGAAACCATTATTTTATATAAAAAATAGCTTTAATGATATAAAATTAATAAATAGTAAATATGTACATTGATTGACTGATTCAGCAAATGATGAAATAGGCCAAGTCTGGTGACTTTAATGATTGATATTGGTATAATATTGTCATTGCAATAATAATTTATACCCTTCTGAACATCCTGTATCAACATCACGCAAGCAGAAATATTTACATACCTATTATTATTATATAGTAGGTAGATAAAACAGTATTGTACCTGATATAGATTTGTATAACTATTTGATGAAATAAATAAGTTATCATACAATATCAGATGGAATGTCATACATTAGTCCCCATAGTTATTGAAAAAAAAAAATGGATTTACCTAAGTACTGTTTATTTAATCATTTTTATTTTACAAAAGTTATAGTACTTTGTGAGTACCTACATAGATATCGATATGCTTTAAGTTATAACTTTACTATTAAATAAGTATTGAGTATTCATGTAATCTTTATACGCGTACCTATAACGAGTGATTAACTAAATTTTGAAGGAATTTGAGGATACGCACTACCTATAAGGTTCTTGCTGCGGTAGCGGAAATTGTATGTGAGTATAGAAACATCATTGTTAGCTAGCCTGATTTTACATTCGTTGTCAGCGCGAGCGATGAAACACACCGTGTACAAGGCGATTTCCAACTCGGGAGAAGTTCCTATGAAGAAACCGTTGAATGGTTTGTCAGCGCCTTGTTGGTTGAAGTGAGCAGCTATCAACGTCCCTTTCTGAAAAGTAGATAGATACCCAATTGAGTCAAGTTAGTATAATAATTATCTAACCATTGAACACGCTAAATTCTTTACAAATCTTGATTAGGGTAGATTAAATATAAGTAAGTAGGTACTTACATAGTATATAATATAGACAATATATAAATTTTGAAGATATTTAGTGTTACGTTGCTACTGTTGCTTCATGCTGGCTTCGGGTAATAAAATAATTTGATAGTTTCTTAAATTTCACACGTATAAATGCGTAAGTAGGTAGGTATACACTTTACCTACTATCAGTGGGTATACCTACCAACTATTATGTATAGTGGTTCACATACACATATTATGTTATGTTGTATACCTAGGTAGGTGTACTTACATCGCCAATTTGAAGATATTTAAAGTAACCCAAGTAATTTACACGATTCGCTGCTTCTTCTTTGGCAAAATATACCCAATTATGAAGCCCTGAAAAAGAGATAAGACGTTAAAAATTGTAAAACTAAAACGACAAATAAGTAATAAGTAAAAATATGCGTTGTTATTAAAAGGTAAATTAATTGATCTCCATCAGTACAAGTACGCGTAGTAAAAAGGTCAGTGGGTAAATTATATTTAATAAAAACAACAAAAAAAAAATAGAGAAACAAATAAAATAAAATCCTATCAGAGCAGGGTTAATTATAATAAAGATCTGTACCTAAAACTTCATTATTTCTGAGTTCGGAGACGAATACGTGTTCAAACCCAGAGCTGCTAATTTTTCCCTTGCCTCTAGAATAAAGGCTAAACCAAAGCTGCTTCAAATACTCTCTTTGCTTTTGAGGATCTGGAGTAACGTAACCTGTAGAACAAAAAAGAAACATGTAAGCAAATACCTACATTTTCTGAATATATTAAGTAGATTTCCTATTGCTGCCTGATTAAGTAGTAGGTACACATAAGTACTCGCATAAATAATTAATTAATTTTAGTTAATACCCAAAATAATAAAATTGTCATAATTTCCTAAATTTGCTTGTGCAAGTGCGATCGGTAATGTAGAGTAACTTCAGATTGATATACAAGAATATCTTATTATGTAAGATAGATAGATAGATAGATAAAACTCTTTATTGTAACACACATTGAAAATAAAATAAAGACAAACAAAAACACAAACGACTTAAAAAATAGTGCCACAACTGGCGGCCTTATCGCTAATAGCGATTTCTTCCAGGCAACCGTAGGATGGACAGGAGTCGAAAGAAAAATAAAGGATGGGGTGTTCAAAAAAGAGAAAATATTATACAAACAATAAAATATTCAATATTATATACATAATAACAAATAACACATATTACTTATAAGTGTAAATAACTATAAATATATAACACATATACATATTATACCTACATACTATAACGACAGAAGGAGACAACAATAAACACACGATTTCAACAGCAGATTATTGAGCTATTGAGTTTAGGTACCAGTTTTTAACCTGTGTTTTGAAAGCCTCAAGAGTCTGAGCTTGTTTGATACACAAAGGCAAGGCGTTCCACAAATGAACAGCTCTTGCTGTGAAAGAATTTTGATAGAAAGAGGTACTGGCCTCAGGAGTCTTAAGAATAAGCGTACCCGATGACCTCAGATTTAGGGAGTGGGAGTCATGCAAATAGGAGAATTTACATTTTAAATAGGACGGGGTGGTGGGATTGAACAAAACCCAAAGTTGTAAGTAGGTATATTTAAATTGTAATAATTACCTTTATCTTTCAAAAAGTTCATCAAGTGACGGATGACCGATGTACTCATAATAGCGTCCATAAAAGCATTCTCCTCATTCCTCTCCTGAAATGTTACAAAATTACATTAAACACGAGTAGTCGGAAAATGTCCTTCTGTAGGTATATATTCTTTAACTATGTAAGGAAAATTACCTGTGGGGTGACATATTCATTTACAAGTGTATCTCTCTCGTAGTTGTCTAACAGAGGCAGAAGTTTTTGGATAGTTGGAATATTCCACGCTTCAGGTGATACTGTTAGCAACCTGAAACACAAATATGTTTGTTTGTGAGCATTTTCCCCTTTATCAATCTTAATTAGCATGACTCAAATTGTTGATCATTGCTAATTTTATTTTAGGTATCCAAATATCTGACCTAAAAGCAAACTTACGGGTTCGGTGCTTTATCTTCTTGACTCCGAGACGTTGTTTTTTCTTGGTAGTTTATAGTAATATATCTTGCAGCATTGTTCACATCTTTTCTAAGTAGCTCTTCACTTAGAGTTTGTAACTCAGCGTCCGTAATAGAATTGCTATTAGATTGAGTATTTCTGTTTCCGTTAACTATTGAACTTGGTAGGACTGGAGTACTCGGTCTAGCCGTTGGTTGAGAGGACGGGATCCTAGTAGACGGCCTGGCAGTAGTCAACGTTGTATGCGTGCTTGGTGATTTTGAGCCAGACACCGCATTACTGTAACTAAATGGCTTGGTGGGAGTTGAACTCGGTCTATGGGTGGTATGCGTAACCATGGGCGTCGTAGACCCTTGTTGATTTTTATTCGTTGTCCCAGATAAAATAGAACTGTAGCTGGGGACTTTTTGGCCATTTTGACCACCGTTGCTGTCGAACAAGTTAATAAGATCTTTGACTTTTCCATTTGCCGGTTGAGTGACTTGAGTAGATCCTTGTGCTGGTTTAGATGTAGGCCATTGAGGTGCGACATAATCACGTTTTCCTCCCGTACTCTGTGAATTCAGTGTGCTTGTAGTGGAAGGTTTAGGGGTGACTGCCGGGCCTTGTACTGGCTTTAAAGTCGGAAATTGTGGAGCTACATAGTCCCGCTTTCCTCCCGTAGACTGAGTACTCCATGCTGGTTGAGTACTCCACGCTGACGTAGAAGATGGTTTGCGAGTGGTTGAGTGGGTGGAAGGAGCTACATAATCTCGTTTTCCGGAGTTTTGGTTGTTATTTTGTTGACTCCCTGAATTCGATGGTTTAAGAGCTGGAAATTGTGCCGAATAATCTCCTCTTCCATTGTTTTGATTTACATTTTGTTGTGATAGAGTCGTTGATGTTTGAGAGTTTAATGGATCTTTATTATTTCCAGTCGAATATGTACTACTGCCACCCTCGTGTAACAGAAAATCTGTATTCGTATTATATTTCTGGCGACAATTTACCCCTGAAATTTTATTATAGTCATAACATTAATCCACCAAGAATCACATGCTTACTTAGTTTTATTTTTACGAGAAGTAGGTAGGTATTAAAAACGCATGCAACTTTATCAAATTAATTAATTAGTTAGTCTTAAGTAGGTACTTTTCAAATATCTGAAATCTTTTTATTTAAATAGGCAGATCGTGTAAGCTGGCAATACTACTTTATTCGTGCCTACGGGAGACTTTTTGGCGGGAAGTCAAAAGAAGCGGGCGTTTTAATTTTTGTTTATTTTAAATTTGTAATTGATTGCGGTTTTTCGACGAGTATTGCGACGCAATAATAACGACATGAGCGTTGCTAGCGACGGGGAGGACCCCGTCGTTACAACAGACAGGAAAAAAAAGAGGAAACTTGAAAAACCCTCATTGAACAATGCAGCCTACAAAGTCTTTCAGAAGCCCCTTTACAAGAGGCTATTTCCCGAAAATCACAGTGGAGACTGCGTGGTTTACGTTGAATCTACAGAAGAAGAAAAGGTTGGAAATAAAAATCCCATAATATTGACAAATTTATTCACTGAAAATGTTAAAGGCATTATAGGTGTCCACCGAATAAATGCTTATAAGGTTGGAGTCACCTTTAACCCTAGATAACTAACCTTCGTCGATTCGACGACGCGTCACCAAAAAAAGCGGGATAACTTTTGCGCGCGCGACCCTGCGGCTTCCTAATTCGAGCTAATCTCAGTCAACCCGTGGCTCTCGCGACGGACGGTAGTGCTTTGTGCGTAGGGGGCCTGTACGCGCCGTTCCAGCAACCATGGCTCGTCGCATCGACGAAGGTTAGTAGTTACGTAACTTTTTGTACTATTTAGTTAAGTTAAAATTACGTTCTTTTATCTTTTCTTGATTAGTAATGGTTTGTAATATTTTATTTTTTTAGATAAAATTCGTGCGTTGTTATTAGATGATGACAGCGAGGAAGAAAATTTATCAGAGAGTGAGCCCGAAGACCACATTGAAGCTGATCCCGCGTATGAAACGGAGGGTGATGATGAAGTTTCTACTGTGAATGAAGAGCAACTTCCGGATGAAGATTATGAGGCAAGTAGTGCTACATCTCCACCACGTTCTACTGATGACGCGACACCTAGCACTTCAGCAGACCTTAGCGATTTGATTATAAGACCATCGCGTACCATTCTTCGTGGGAAAGATAAACACAAATGGTCATCACAACAGTCAAGGTCACTAAGCAGAACAGCTTCTAGGAACATAGTTCATATAAGACCTGGACCTGTACGCTCTTGTAAAAATCTTTTAGATCCTCTGCAATGCTTTTCATGTTTCATAACTAACTACTCTGCGGGACTCAATTACAAAAATTTTAAACATGCCAGGAAGTAGTAATGAGAGTGGTATAGATGAGACTGAGGAAAGCAATGCGGCTGATGTCCTCCCACAGCAAAATAAAAGAAAAATATGTGCCATATGTCCCTCCGCAAAGCGGAGGATGACTAAGAGTAGGTGCACTAAGTGCAATAAAGCGTTGTGTGGGGAACACAAACTTGATGTGTGTCACAAATGTTTTAGTTCCTAAGCTAATACCAAAATTTTGTTTTTAATTCATTATTCTGATATTATTTTTATAATAAACAGTCTATTTTGAACAATTTAATGCTGTATATAATTTGTACGGTTATGATTTTAATTTCGTAAAAGTTGATTTTGCATGTAAACTATGGTCTCATTAATAAGACTGTTTGAATTAAAAAATATGTTAAAGTATTATAGTATAATCTTTAAATATGTAGGTTAATACTTTGTTTTCCAAATAAAAACATAAATATGAATATATATTTTTTATTTAACCCCTAAAACCCCTCCATTAAACAGCGTAGTCGAAACGACGAAGGTTAGTATTAAACGTCGTAAAATAAGGTTAGTAATCTAGGGTTAAAAAACCAGCTCCAGCTAACAATTTCTTGAAGATGGATAGCTTCCTGAGCAGATATAAGTTGAAAGCTTTCATTCCTGCTTACATGACTGAAGTTATAGGAGTCATCAGGCATATTCCACTGACAATGTCAAATGAAGAAATTTACAAAAATATTACTTGTGATGCTGACGTTGTGTCAATAAAACGATTTATGAAAAAAATAGACGGACAATTAACTCCTCTAGGAACAGTAGCTGTGACTTTCGCAGCTACCACATTACCTACCTATATATACATCAAGCTTTTCAGATATCAGGTACACAAATACATTCAACCACTTTTGCAATGTTACCGTTGCCTACGTTTTAATCATTCAGCCAAGAACTGCAGAGCCGAGCAGATGTGTTCGTCCTGCGCAGGGCGTCACTCCTACAAGGAGTGCGACGTTGAAGAAATAATGTGTGTAAATTGTTCTGGACCTCACCTTGCAGTATCAAAGGACTGCCCTATTAAACAGAAGAAAATAGAAGAGAAGAAAATTAAACAACAATCAAAAATGTCTTATGCCAACGTGGTAAGTTTGCCCCAAATATCTGATAGCACCTCCTTTCCAGCTCTAACACCAAAGTCGAGACAAAAAACCTTCCAAGAACTGAATGCCAAAGAAATTGTTGATAACGATGTTATTATAAATGCCCTTGTGAAATCCATTCTCACCCTTGCAAATAGCAAGAATGAACCCATTACAAATAAAAGAATAAAAGAAATTTTACTGTCAAATTTAATTTAATTTGATTATATGGACATATTTATACGTATTGCACAATTTAATATTCAAAGTCTAAATAGTAAAAAAACGCTATTGTTAAAGTTTTTAACCACACAAAATGTAGATATATGTTTACTAAATGAAACATGGCTTAAGAAAAACAGTAAAATTCCAAAATTTCCATCCTATAATATGATTCACAAACTGTCTATAAACGAACATAATGGGGTAGCTATTTTAATTAAACAAAATTTTAAATATGAAGTTGTTCATACCTCATATTTTGAACCTATTCAGAACATTTGCATTGCATTGGATACATCATTTGGTAAATTACATGTGTTGTGTATTTATTGTCCCCCAAACAGCAAATTAACTAAATTTAACGCTAATAAATTAAAAAAAGTATTCACAGAAACTCCTAAGCCATGTATCATAATGGGAGATTTCAATGCCCATCACATATTATTTGGTTGTGTAAACAATAATAGTAGAGGTAATTCTTTGTACAATCTCATAGATGAGTTTGACTTGTGTGTTCTAAATAATGGTTATCATACTACAATTAAATATCCAAACAGGAATTCTTCAGCAGTTGATTTAGCCTTAGTAAGTTGCTCGTTAGCTTCTCTCTGTGAATGGCAAGTCCATGATGATCCAATGGGTAGTTATCATTTTCCCACTATACTGGATATAAATGTGAAGCCATCGGTGTATGATGTCCGTTCTGTAGAAGAAAAATATTTGTATAACAAAGCAGACTGGTCTAAATTCAATACTTTATCTGAAACATACTTTTCTCAATTAGATTTGGAAAATTCAGATCCACTTGAATTATACAATAGAGATGAATCTATTCCTAAGCAAATATCTAATCACACTCCAAAAGCTCTGAGAAAACCAGCTCCATGGTGGAACACACTATGTGAAGATGCAGTTCAAAAGTCGAAAGAAGCTCTTAAGACATATCATCACTCTCCAACAATTCCAAATTTTATTGAATATAAACGTCTTGATGCTAAAAAGAAAAAGATATTAAAAGAGGAACAGGGAAAGTCATGGCATGAATTATGTACTTCTTTCAACAGAATGACACCAGTTTCTAGAATATGGAACTATGTTAAAAGGTTCAAAAGGATTAACAGTAATTGTAATAACAAATCACTAAATGACGAATGGATACCAAGTTTTCTAGAAAAATTAGCAGATTCAACATCAACTGATTTTTCCTCTTTGAATTTTTTAGATAGGTCTGACAATAGAGTGTCTTTCTTAAATGAACCTTATACATTGAATGAGCTTCGCATTTCTCTAAGTGGTCGGAAGGATACTACACCAGGTTTGGATAACATACCATATAAACTTATTAAAAAATTACATTTAAATGCTCTGAACATTTTATTGGCAATTTATAACAGACTTTGGAATGCATCAGTTATTCCTGAATCATGGAAGACTCAATGTGTAATACCAATTTTAAAGCCTAATAAGCCTGCAAATAATTCTTCATCATACAGACCTATATCTTTGTCATCCTGTATGGGTAAACTCTTCGAGAACATGTTAAAATTACGTTTAGATTATTTTGTGGAAACTAACTCTAAAATACCTAACACACAATTTGGATTCAGGAAGGGTAAAAGTTGCTCTGAAAGTTTTGTATCATTAATCTCAATTTTAAAAAAAGCAAAGCTTAGCCATGCTAATGTGGTCTGTGTCTTTCTTGATGTAAAAGGTGCTTTTGATAATGTCAACATTAAGAGCCTTCTTCTAGTTTTGTATGAGCTAGGACTGCCAACTAAAATATTAAAATGGATATTTAATTTTCTGGATAACAGAACCTTGTATGTTAAATTTAATAATAAGCTACATGGACCAAAATCTGTCAGTAAAGGCACTATGCAAGGAGCTACCTTATCTCCTCTTTTATATAATCTATATACATCTCAAATATTGAAGTATGTAAATACATCACATATTAACATTTTACAATTTGCCGATGACTTACTTCTATACTCTGAAAGTCAAAATTTAAATATGGCTGTAAATCACTTGAACTCTGCACTGCTGCAGCTACATCATTATTACAATAATGTATTAAAATTAGATATTAGTTCTGATAAAAGTTCTGTTATTGTTTTTAGTAGAGATCCTTTTGCACAATCTCTTGTTAAAATTAAATACAATAATGAAATCATTCCTGTAAGTAATCAACATAAATTTTTGGGAGTAATAATAGATAACAAGTTAAAATTTGAAGAGCATATTAAGTATATCTGCAGCAATGCAATGAAAAGTATTAATGTTTTAAGATGTTTAGCTGGCACTTATTGGGGTTCTGATCCTAAGACCTTGATCATGCTATATAAAAGTATAGTAAGAAGTCATTTTGATTATAGTAGTTTAGCTTATATGAATGCAAGTGTCACCTTATTACGAAAACTTGATGTAATACAAAATATGGCTTTAAGAATTATTAGTGGAGCTATGTGTTCCACCCCTATTAATTCTATGGAAATTGAAAACTGTATACCTCCATTAATCCTGAGACGTTTACTTTTGGCTGATAGATTTTGTTTGAAAGAGTTGACTGCTAATAATGATATAGTGCTGAATAATGTTTTATGTCATCCACAAATATCACACTCAGTTGAAACAACTAGCTTATCAGCCACATCTCTTATTTCCGGAGTTTTGCCTGAAATTACAGCAATAATGACATTGTTACAAAATATCAGTAAAAACATTTGTCCACATGATATCTGGCCAATATATAAATGTCCATATAATGCCTTGATTAATTGCTTAAGTATAGATTGTAATTTAGACGTATTAATAAATAACAAATTTGATTTTCTGGAATTCTTAGACAGTAAATCAGACTTTTATATTTTATATACAGATGGTTCTAAAGGTGATGAAGGAGTTAAAGCAGCATATTATGATCCACAAATGAATAAAACCCATTGTGTAAAGTTAGATAATAACTGCAGTGTGTTTACTGCAGAAGCATATGCAATTTTAACTGCTTTAACATTTGTAAATAATTCTGTAAATAATATAAATATACTAATTATAAGTGATTCCAAAAGTGTTCTATCTGCTTTGAATAATAGTAATTTTTCATATAATTTAAATTACATTGTATATCGTATTAGAGAACTTATAGAAATGATTGGTAAATCAAAGCATGTAGAATTTGTATGGGTTCCCTCACATTGTGGCATTCACGGCAACGAAACAGTAGACTTGGCTACTAGACTGGAGCATGATCTAGATCACTCAGATATATTGAAGGTGCCTTTCACAGATTACTATTGTGCAATCAAAAAGGATTTACTCAGAATATGGAAAGAATATTGGCACATTACCACAGAATGTAAGGGAAGATGGTATGCAGAAATACAGAAAGACTTACCTACCACTCCTTGGTACAACAAATTTAAATACTGTGGCAGAAAGTTTATTACAGTTATAAATCGTCTGCGATTTGGACATTGTTTGGTTCCAGCTCATTTACATAGGATTAAAATAGTCCCAGATGATAACTGTACATATTGTTCCCGACCGCATGCTGATATAAATCATATAATTTTTGTTTGTCCACATTTCCATTTACAACGACTAATTTTTGCCAGTGACTTGTGTGACATAGCAGCTTATAACTCAATTAGTGTTCCCCGCCGCATTGAAGATTTACTAAAAAGTGAAGTCTTTTACAAACCTATTTATAAGTATATTTTAAATACTGTTGAAAAAATTTAGTTAAGTTTAATATTTTTATTTGTTTTCCATGTATGTAAATTTTTATCATATAAGACTTCGACTGAAGGACTTTGTATCCATGGTCATGAATAAATTAATAAAAAAAAAAAAAAAAAAAACGTGCCTACGGTGCCTGCATACGAAACATTTCTAAACAATGTGCCAATACAGAAGCTAGAATTTGGTGCAGACAAAATGATGAATGCCTAAAAAAACTTGGTAGGGGTACAAATTTTGCACAATAAAGCATTATCATACATATTATTTAAACGTCTAAATAAGTGAACGTGCATGATAACTAAGTACGAAGACTCACAAATAAACAATAACTTATCTACAAAACATTCAAGATAAAACAAAAGACGTTTTCCTTGACTTCTCACACAACGATTAATAATATATGTAGGTATCATAAAACTTACCGATTCTTGAGCTGGATATTAAAAGTAAAACACATAGTGTTAACAAACTGTTCTGCATTTTAATAATGATTAAAAAACATCAGTGTTCACAAAAGATGCCGTGTCAAGAACGATTTCACTGTTATGTAGGTGAAATGACTAATACCTACTAACTTCGGCCTGGCTCGGCGCCTGATTCAAGAATGGTGAGATGATTGCAAACGTACTCTACTAAGAGGCTGCGACACGGCGACGTCACTAGCTCACTACACATATCAGCACATGAGCTTTGATTAAAGATCAAGGGAGTTCTATTTATGCCTAATCTAATCCTATTACTAACTAATTTAAAACCACGAAATAAATTGGATAATTCTCAACAACTCAACATGAAATGTTTATTTTATGAGGATGTTTAGGTTTTATGCTCTTTTATATATTGTTGAATAAAAAAATCTTTTTCAATTACATATTTCATTCGTATCAATGTAATCAATATGTTTAAGTATATGGTTTATAAAATAATAATAATTTTATAAAATTGTATCATAAATAATTGATTTTAAATTCTGGAAACGCTTACATATCAAATTGTAGCAAAAAATGGGGTAAAATGTTTGGATGACCTATGATAATCAATTAACTTAACAGATAATTATTTTATGACTGTATATACATAATTCTTGGTATCAAACTACACTAGGTACTTGAGCTTCGCGGATTTCTCTGTTTAGACCGAGAAATCCGAAATACTATAAAATACATTAAATGTCAATAATATTTTAGTAATTAAATGGATTCTTCTTGAAAAAAATATAAACTTTTTACAACTGCTATACCATAATATTTACATAACGAAATAAATAGTAGTTTATGCAACTGTCATATAATGAAGGGTATTAAACTTGGTATTAAAACACGAGTGTGACTTTATGAAACGAGCGCAGCGAGTTTCATAATAGTAACGAGTGTTTTAATACCCGTGTTATATGCAGTTGCATACACTACTTTATCTTCACTAATGTAGTAACATTTTAACTTTTAATTTATTAAATTAAATTCACGCGTACGTGTATTGTCACAGTGATTTTGCCGCCATTAAAATCTAACCAATGAGAGCGCAGCTATGCGCGCATCAATAAAACGCGACCAACCTGATTAGCCCTGCAATCAGGTTGGTCGCGTTTTATTGATGTTATAATGAGATATTACGATATCGATGTGGATATTATACCATCATGTGAAATTGCTTAAATTGAGTGTTTTGTTGTCTGCGCTATAACAGTAGGTAGTAATTATAAGTCAAGTATTGGAAACATAAGTAGAATGTTACAACATTAGTGTAGATAAAGGATTTTACGTGATAGCTGGTTTACGATTAATTACCTACTAATAAAATATGTAGGCAAATACACAAACGTGGAAACTTTCCTACTTTTAAAATTAATTGGCAGGACAAGAAAATAATACATGTTATTACCTACTTATTTATTTTTACTATATTTTTTAAAGTTTATGGGTGCTCTCACTTTATGAGAGAGATAACCTATTTATAAGATAGCAAATAAACATGGTTACAATACCCAACAATTTCAAGAGCCGATTGTAATAAAAAAGTATGTGCATATTTGTAAAATATTTAATAATGACTTTGCAAATATTGAAGAATCTCTAGATTCAGTGATAGAATTTTTAAAATGGCTAATCTTGGCACCGAACATACCTATTAATGTCTCTGTAAGACAGGTAATTGTTTCTTAGTTTGATTTTATGTCTTTGTCACTAGTAGCCCTGTATAAATCCAGACTTGGTGCCTACGCTTTTTTGGTATAAATGCGCTATATATAAATAATATTCGGTACATATTGAAGACTATAAACTCCAGTCATGGCAAATTCAATAAAGAGTCCACTGAATTTTTACGAGCAATTATTTCATTGGTGCGCATATTTTTTCACGCTATGGGTATTTTTCTACAGTTACTACACTTCTCAACGTGGTAAGTCCCTACTCGTTATCAAATCTTGAACATTTCATCTTGTGGAATAAAGAAATAAATTACTAGGTGTTATAATTTACTAGTAATGTTCAAGAGAAAACGTGAAGTAATAAGTGAAAAAAATGGGTCATGGAAAGCTTGATATTATACAAACAAATATCATTTGTATAAACTTTATTGTAAATGCTAATAAGATTGTTCAAATGCGTTTAACAAATCAATATATTGTATTAACTCAAATGTCCTTTTGGATCGTGTACTTACCCGTACCTACAATAAACATGAAATAAAAAATGTATGTGTAGTTTCAAACGCTGCAAAATGGACAATCTAATCTTTTTTATGGATGAAGACACAAATAGAATAAATCTTTATATATTAGCATGCAAAATGAAAATATGAAAATTTACATGTCGGGTAAAATGGCCAAAGTGTTTAGCCTAACTTCATATAAAAAAAGTGAAATGAAAGTGTTACCAGAACGTAAAAGTTGCGTATTCACATGGATAAATTGGTAATTCAGTGCGATAATCACTTTTCATTTTGAGACATAGTTTTGAATCTTGTCAATGCCTGCATCAAAGAGTTAAATAATTATACCATAGAGGCCTGCATGCACAGTTAAATGACAGATTTAGGTACTCAAATATACTAAGCCCAGAATGTCTCAAAGGTCTCAATGGAACAATTTAAATTAGGGAGTAACATTAAAATTCATTAAAAATATGAGTACAAGAAAGCACACTAGATGTGGCTAGCACTTAATAAATCCGTGAATATTTTGTGCACCCAAGCGCACCGGATTTTGTGGGCCAAAATCCGGTGCGCTGCCTGTTCACACGCAGCGAAGTAAAGGCCTGTTCACACGCAGCGAAGTAAGGTGGCGAGTTAACTTGCGTCACGGAGTGTGTTAAGTTCATAACACGTGTGAACAGCAAACGCAAGTTAAGTAGCAACTTGTCAAATAAGTACAGTAGAATAGACCGCGGTTCTATTTTCCGGCTAGTTCAAGTGATAAGTCGCCCCTCCCTCGCGTCTCCTTCACCCCGTCAACTTAACTTGCCAGTGTTTAGACCGTGTGGACAGATGAAATTATAGTTTAGTTAAGCACTTACCTTAGGAGTGACCACTGTGTTTTTTTATTGTTTTCGCTTCGGCATTCTTGTGTTGTTTTGTTTGCAGTTTGAGACACAGATTTTAATATACCTAGTCTGTGCTGATTAAAAATGAAGTGGAATTAAAACACAATTTATGCATTTGTGCTGGAATTTATAACGCACGAATGTCCATATAATTCTTTGAATAATATATTCAAAGACATAATTCGAAAAACTCTCATTATAAAAATAAACCTGCAAGTGTTACATATGATGTATGTTACTTTTTCTTTGGCTGCTCACAACTTAACTTATCCCCGTGTGGACGCTACTTACTATATCAACTTATTAATTAGAACATGATGCAAGTTAACTCGTTACTGTAGGTACTTCGCTGCGTGTGAACAGGCCTTTAGGTGGCGAGTTAACTTGCGTCACGGAGTGTGTTAAGTTCATAACACGTGTGAACAGAAAACGCAAGTTAAGTAGCAACTTGTCAAATAAGTACAGTAGGATAGACCGCGGTTCTATTTTCCGGCTAGTTCAAGTGATAAGTCGCCCCTCCCTCGCGTCTCCTTCACCCCGTTAACTTAACTTGCCAGTGTTTAGACCGTGTGGATGGATGAAATTATAGTTTAGTTAAGCACTTACCTTGGAAGTGACAACTGTGTTTTTTTATTGTTTCGCTTCGCCATTCTTGTGTTGTTTTGTTTGCAGTTTGAAACACTGATTTTCATCTACCTAGTCTGATTAAAAATGAAGTGGAATGAAAACACAACTAATGCATTTGGGCAGGAATTTATAAAGCTCGAATGTCTATATAATTCGAAAAAACTCTCATTATAAAAATAAACCTGCAAGAGACTCTGCAATTTTGCAAATTTGTGAGGCACTTAATATTGATAACTTTGGACCGAAAGAAGCTCTTCTAAAGATAAAAAGCATCAGATCAACATATAGCCAAGAAATTAAGAAGATAAATAAATCTAATAAAAGTGGAGCTGGAACTGATGATGTCTATGTACCCACGCTCAAGTGGTTCCCAAATCCCAATATAGAATCTATCATCAATTTGCTGAATATGATTGACAACTAAGTAGGTACATATGATGTATGTTACTTTTTCTTTGGCTGCTCACAACTTAACTTATCCCCGTGTGGACACTACTTACTATATCAACTTATTAATTAGAACATGACGCAAGTTAACTCGTTTATGTACTTCGCTGCGTGTGAACAGGCCTTTAGCAACATATTTTGTTTTAAGCAACATAGTTTTTACGAATGTAAATGTCAGTAAAATTTGATTTTTTACTAGCCACATTTTTCTGTCAACATCTATATTGTCAATGTCAGTTTGAAAAGTTAACATTTTTTTACGGTTTGTTTACATCGGAATCAAGTTTCAGTTTAGTTCAGTTCAGACTAATTTTGTGTTGATACTAATTTGTTCAATTTATATTTTTAGGTTTCTATGCGTTAAAGAGTTTTAGACAATTTTAATTCATAATGAAGTATGTAATTTGTACGTTCGAAATTTTCTTCTACTATATTTGTTGGACATCTGTGGTTATTTGGTCGCTCTTCTCATATTTTGGATCCCAAATTGGTACTATTGTATTTTATTTTTTATTTTTGTGTAGAACAAACAAGCGAATGTGTCACGTAATGGTAAGTGATGGCAGGCCTTCCAATAATCAGGCTGTATCTGGCAAGTTGCCCAACCTAATAACTCTTCTTTTAAATCAGCTATAATAAAAACTTGCCTCCAAAACTTAGGTATCATCCTCGACATTGCCAATTGCCATAGCTATCTTTAAATTTGGAACAAGACCATTTTAAGACTGTTTTAAATGTTTCATTCATGATTTCAGAAATCTTTGCCAAAAACCCATACTTGACACTGTCTCTACGAGATCTAGCTCCTGGGTGGACAATCCTGGACAGAGAAAGGGATGTCTCTGATATTGAATGGAGTTGCTGGAAGTACTTCATGCTAGCATTTTGGCCTTACCTGATTATTCAGTTCCTAATATCTGAATTGTTAAGACAAAAAAACATAACAATAGTGAAACACTGGTATATCTTCTCCAGTGTATTATTTGTGACTCTCTCTATGGGAGCAAAGCAATTATTGGTAATAATAATCCAGCCTATCATATATCTAGCTGTCATCAGATGTGGTTTCAAACAAGCTGGTATTTGGATAATCAGCCTCATTTTATTGATGACTTACAACACACTGAAGTATAAATACTACTTTTGGGAGTTATTAAATGATGGGAGCTCTCAAGAAGAAAAAGTGTTTTTGATATTATTTTCCATGGCCTGGATTGAGCTGAGGTGCATAAGCTATTGTATGGACTATATAGAGAAGAAACAAAATGCAGAATCAATAGAAAAGTGTCCAAGTGTGTATCAAACATTCCTTGACTTGTTCAGTTATGTCTTGTACTTGCCATTTCTGTATCTGGGTCCCATCATACTTTATGAAGATTTTGAAAAGAGTTTTACCCGTAAAGGCGAAAAGTTGTGGACAAGACTCAAGAGATTTACTGTGGATTATACTCTTTATCTGTTTTATTCATTTCTTCTGGAGTTAGCTTTCCATTATGTATATTTTCATGCTCTGCATAATAAAATAGAGGTATGTTTTATTCAGAAGTACTTACCTAAGCTCTTGTTATTTAATTGTACAACAACTGTACTCTATTTTTTTTCTGATTGTATAAAAAGTTTAAACAAACTAAATCTGTTAGTTGCTTTTCCAAAATTAGTTAAGCTATTGATTGGTTACTTGAAAACAAATCATCAGTAACAAATTTACAAATATTTATATCAATATGTTATTTTTAATGACTTTAGTGTACTTTCAGCTCATTGAACAACTGCCAACATTGGCACTAGCAGGCGGAGGTCTTTGGATGGGATTTGAGTTCCACACCAAATATGTGATATCTTATGGCAGTACAACCTCCTTTGCCCGTCTTGACAATATGGAGACTCCTCCAACACCAAGATGTATAGCTCGGGTGCATATCTACTCACAAATGTGGAGATATTTTGATGTTGGACTCTACAAGTTTTTAGTGAAGTGAGTAAAAAGGTTTAGTTCTGTCTTATAAACTTGCTTTTATTAAATGTCACACAAGTATTTATTTATAATTTAAATTTAATATGTTATGGAAGAAGAATTCTCCCTATTGAATAACAAAAAAATATATTTACCAAATGGTTATTATGATGTTTGGGTTTAGACAGTATTTACATAAAGATCATGTTAATATATGAATATAGTTTTAATAAATACATTATATTTGTTTCAGATACATTTACAAGCCATGCTACGCCTATTTGTGCAAGTACATGAATATATCGAAAATTATTTACAAGTTGATAGCTTCATTCTGTACATTTTCTTTTATATTTTTGTGGCACGGCACTGCAATGAACATATTTATTTGGTCTGTTTTGAATTATACTGGCATACTGCTGGAGCAAACTGCTAAATTTATGTCTATGACTGAATGCTATCAGAGATTTAAGAAAAATGTGTTGAAGACTGAAGCTATGGAAGTCAGGTTCATTGCAGCATTATGTGCGCCGTTATTGACTGTGTCGGCGATATCAAATTTCTATTTATTTGGTGGCACAGAAGTGGGGAATGTGTATATGAGTTTACTCAAGTGGCCCGCGCCAAACAATCTTATGTTTGTTCTGTTCGCCACATACTGCTGTAGTCATGTATCAATATCTCTGCTTGATGTACCTTCCAGATCAGACACACAACATAAATCTAGAGCCAAATTAGAGTAAATGGTGCTAGTTCCTACAATTAAATATATTAATTTATGTATTTAATTATTTTACAAACTATAATGGTATTTTAAAAACAGGAAAATCGGCTATGAACGTTAAAATTAGTTTGTGTGGCTATAATATAATGTATAAACTTATTTTTTACCAATTTACTATTCATAAGGCTGTGACTGAATCTCGGTAAATTTAATATATATTTGTATTTTATAACCCAATGAAACACATTATAAAACATTCAACAGTTTTAATGTAATTAAAATAGTTTATTTCCTTATGTAAATCACAGATATTTGTTAATATGTACTGTAGGCACTCAAGGTTGTTTTTAATGAGTTATTGTAATTTTAATTAGTTAGAACTTAATTGGTATGTGTTGGATCCTTTGAGCAGTAAGTAGGAGTGTGTGTTCATGGATTCTATGAGGTCTCCAGCATCTCCGGCCACTCCGGCCGCTTTATGTATTTGTATCAGCTCTTGTCTTGTAAACACATCTTTGCCCAGTTGATGTGCTCGTCTTGTCAAAGCGTCCAAAAACTTTTTTAACTGAAATTAAATGTGTAAAATAATCTGGTTATTTATGTATGACTGATTTTATATTTTTTATTACAATATACGTTTTATTTTTATCGTAAGTATCTATTGTTTCATTTAATTTTCTCATTCTAGTTTGTAGTCTTAAAATATGTGAACTCTGATATGTAGAGTTTTTAAACCGCCCAAAGGGCTTTTGACATGGTTAAACGACCACTAACACGAATTTACTTTAGTAGATTGTCAAATATATAGAGAACTTTCATATCAACTGGAAGGAGCTGGCCCAGGATAGGAAAAAAAGAATTGAGGTAGACCTTTGCCCAGCATTGGGACAGTATAGGTTAAAAAAGTAAAATATGGTATCCAGCTATCTTCAAAGCGAGAGTAAATCAGTTCTTATCGGGCAAGCTCGCTCCATCAGCCATAGCCTTTAACCACCAGACAAACTATGGTCAAGTTAGTTAAAAAAAAAGTCATCAAAGACAGAAACGGCAAGTAGGAAAGTAGCGGAAAAACAACACATATTTCTACAGCGCGCTGGAGATATATGTAGTGTTTTTCCGCTGCGACTGCTCTTTAACTGGCTCCAAACAATAAAGTTGGTGTGTTCCTTCATATACCACCGCACACTCCTAACCAAAGTGATCTTGGTGGCTCTTAAGATCTTACGCCTAAGCCTAATTCAATATGTTACACTTACTTTACTCCTGGCACTGACTCCCGAGCCGTGGATGGACCGGGACAGCTGTATGTTCCCGAACTCATCGCTGAAGGTGTCAATGAGGCTGTGCTTGAGAAGGCTCACCACGTCCGCCGCGTCCTGCGCCGTGGCCTCCTCGCGCAGCTCCACGCGGGCTCGGGCCTGGGAATCAAATATTATCTTAGTACTAGATATTAGATTGGTTTATCTCTTGACTAATAAAATAAAGTGTTTATTTCATATTATACACATATATAAATTATGGACTATGTTTATTTATACATACATATGTACCTACAAATACAAATGTCGACTATCTCAAAAATGTCGCAGGAAATATTATTTATTTTATTTATTACTAGACTACTGAACTGACTGACTCGTAGTAGACAGACTACTGAATTATTTAAAAATAAATAGCAGTTTACGTCAATCGTAGTATTCTGTACTACCTCCATACAAAAAATCGTTGATGATTCGTCACTTCGTTAAGGGGGAAAAACTATATCAACTTATTTTCGCTTTTATAGACTGATCCCTTTCGTTGAGCAGCTTGTATGTATACATAGGAATTGCTAAAGTGGTGAAACACCCGATCCTGAATTATTTAATTCTATCATCCCTTTCATTAAGAGATTAACAAACTAGAACACATTCATGCAATAAGCCTTTACAGGTCAAGTTATTTTAACCTGATACAGCAACATAGATTGGTCATACTATGATATTTTCCAATGAATTTTCTGGTACAGTTTGGAACTTATTTCAGTAACAAATTGCAAAATCCAATTACCTGCGTTAATCGAATACAAGCCTCGAGTTGTCGCGTGGTTATTGGAGCGCCATCATTAGATCCGCCTTGGTGGTTGTGCCTTAATTCCATGTAGAAGGTTTGCAATACATTGCCGGCTTCAGTACTGAGTTTGGGATGCACGTAGCGACGCGCGTACGCAATGTACTTGCGAAGTAGAACCACTGGGAGATGGTCGATCACCTCGCCGGGTTTTAGACGTAAGCGTCGGCTGAAAATTGTATGAAAATAATAAGTTTTTATGCTGAGATTAATTCGTATATTTGTATAAGGTTAAATAAATAGATAACAGAGCTGCAAGCGATATAAAAAGTTGAGAAAATTTACGCTAATTTGTAGTCGAGAACTATATTTAGAAAAAAACAGAACTCATGACAAACAGTTTACGTCGTGCTCAGATTTATCGTAGAACATGACATTAATGGTTCACTTTCGACAACAGATGTCGCTTCAGGCGTTGTGTTGATTAAATGCCATCTCTCTGAGTCATATTTCCTCATGACTGAGGGTCGTGACTCCCCCGCAGAATTAACATTTTCTTGGGCAGATACATCGTGCAGGGCGCCCAGGTCCTTCCACGGAAATCACATGTCCTCGGATATTGTGGTCCTCAAACATGTCGGTTTCCTCGCGATGTTTTCCTTCACCGCTAAGCGAGTGCAATTCCACAGTTATGTAACTTGAAAATACAAGTCATTGGTGTAGGGCCGGATACGAACCAGGATGTGTCTGGATGAAAAGCAGACACTAGAACCGCTGAGCCACACTCGCTTTAAATGCAATACATGTGTGAAAAACATGTTGGAGACTATATTAACAAAATATATTTTATTAACACACTTAAGAGACATTTCGTTGCTGCTCTGACTAGTGTTTAGATCTCCATGCAAGTCTGCTATTCTCGATGTTTTACTCTTGTGTCCAGAATGCATCGCTAGGACGTGTTCGGATAGCATTGCATCCATTGTCTAAAAGAGATAAAAAATGTTTTTAATTTTATTTTGCACCTGCTGAAAATTTGCATTTTATTAAAGTGGCATTCCATGTAGATAGATAGATTTTATTGACATACAGAATTACAACTAACTTATTACAATGATAATAAGTGTATGTCTCGTCAAAAAAATTACTAATTAAAATTACATTGAAATAAAATTAAACTTATAGTTATTTTAGCTGTATAGGGGCTAAATGAGATAGTCAATTTAAAATATGAATCAAAATGTATAAAATTATGTGTCCTTAATTAATTAATTTAGAATTATTATGACAACCGCAATCTCAGCAAAATCTGTATGTCTATTAGTTTTAGAGTAAGAGTATGAATATTGAAATGTTACATGCAATTCTGATTACAATACAAAGATAGGTATTATTAACGTTTTTAGAGAATTAGAGTACTACACAATGTCACATAAGATTTCTTTGATTTGAAAAGTACTATACCTCATCTGGCTGATCTAATAGTATGAAAACTAAGTCGAATCTTGACAACAGGGCAGAATTTAGTTTCAAGTTTTCAGCAACAGTTTTTGCCCTGAAAAGGAAAAATATACAAATTAGCTCGAGCCGCACCAGTTATTGTACATTTTCCGGAAATAAATATTTCGCGAAATTTCACACAGCGCCATCTAGCTAGCGGGGTGTACTGTCTCATAGTAGAAACCATGATACGGTGTCAAAATTCACACGGAGCATTTTGTTTCTACCGTCAAAGTAAGGACCAGCGACTATTTACACTATTTTAATTTTACACTATTACCCAGGATCTTTCGACTTTCTAGAGCTCCGGTCTAAAAAACTTAGCAATGTCAAAATATTCTTCTTACTCATCGGACTATACCTGCTATGGCTGCTCCATGGCTTGTAGCATGTTGCTGTGGTGGGACAGTATCTGTAATACATTGTAACAGGCTAAACCTGTAGTTAACGCCAATGTGTAATACAATCGCGTAACGTAATAACGCAGATTGTAATGTTTCCTTTCCTCCTATCCAAATTTCCTATTCCTGTCCTTGTCTATCAATAAAGTGGTGGGGCCATCGCGCTGAACGAAGAGAAGCAATCCACCCTCGGACGCGATGGCTGAAATAAATTCGGCTCTGCTCGCGCGTATAATAAATTAAATTATCTATACCAAAACCTATTCAAGAAGCCTTTGCAGTGTTGTTAAACCGCGTATACGTTGGATACAAGCAACCCGAAGGAGCCTCATATTTCACGAAGGAAGACCCTAACTAGCCACGTGAGTCCTTTCACATTTTTACTCTCTGCCAAAATTAGGTGATAATTTCGCTATCATACTTACTAAGAATCCAGGCGCATTCACCTGTTATAGCTCCCCCCGGCGGGGTTGGCTGCCGCCAGCACGGTGGCGCGCGCAGCCAGGCTGCACACTACACCACCCTTCGCCACGCTCACGCGACGCTGCTCCATGGCTTCTAGCAGGCTGCTGTGGTGGGCCAGCATCTAAAATGAAGGAGAAATAAAATAAAACTAGTATTTAAAAAACAGGATGGAGATGGGCATGACACTTTGCACGTAGGGATGTCTCTAGATGGACCCGAGCAATCACTGAGTTGTATCCAAGGAACAGTATCCGACCCAGAGCCCGATGGTCGACATTTCCAAACAAGTAGGTAGGAGATGGATCAGACAGGCTGGAGACCGTACTATGTGGCACGATGGAGAGGAGGCTTATATACTCAGCAGTGGGTAAATACGGGCTGACATGATGATGATTTAAAAAACAAGTCATCATCATTACCATCATTAAAACCCAACGGAGGGCACAAGTTTCTTCCCTGTTACCACCACCAATGATCTCTGTCTAGCGCTGTTCTTGTCCACATGTTAAATGGAAACAGTCCAGCCACCGTTGCACAGGATTTTTTGTAGCAATTTGAAAAATTAAACCGACTTTTTGTAGCGCTTATCTAGCCGCCCTCAGTAAAAAATATGTACATAGGTAAGTGAAACATTGTGAAGTGACAACAGTTATTATTAGTTACGCCATGGCTACACTTTGTTGCTTACTATCTCTATCAGGTTGCTCACTTTTTTTCTGTAGGCGTTATAGCAAGTTTTTTACTTTAGAAACACATGAACTTATTTCTATGAAAGATGTGCCAGGAGCAAAAGGCGACATCTTCTTATCTGCATATGTGATCTATCTGCATATGAAGATAAGAAGATGTCACCTTTTGCTCCTGGTACAGTACTCCCCCCTTGCCGTACCGGCAAATAAGATATTCATTATGGAACGACTTTTTAAATCCAACTGACGGGTGATCCAAAAGTGGCGGTTATATTCATTTTTGGGTCAGATCAGATAAACCGTACGTCAATATAGGTATGCAATTATCTAGTCAAATAAAATTACTACAATATGTTAATCACCTTGTCAAGTTCATCAATGCAGCAGACGCCCTTGTCGGCCAGCACCAGGGCTCCGGCCTCGAGGGCGAAGTCCCCGCCTGCCTCGCGGCCCAGCGCCACCGTGAGACCGCCCGCTGATGCCGAAGCACCACATACGTATACACCTGGAAATGAGAACACCATGATGAATTATTGACGTATACAAGTTTGTGTAAGAATATTTTCAAATCATCTTAGGTACGTGACGTTGCATAGCGACCCGCTCACTATGACGAAGATCCGGAGTTGAATTTATTGTTATTCATCTGTGCCAAGAGTGAGCTTAACCTACATAGCCTCGTGGCCATTTATGGCATGTTTTTGACTGTCTCTTGTTTGTTCCTCATTAATGGTGAAACGGCAGGACCTATTCGAGTCAAATTTGGTGTGGAGACAGATAAGACACTATATTAACACAAACGCAATATTTCATCTCACATTAACATAGAAAACATTGCTAAAATCCACTAGAATGTCTGATATACCTCTGGGAGCTGCATGTGCCGCCGCCTGCAGCAGCTGTGACTTCCCCAGGCCAGGGTCTCCCACCACCAGCACGTGTGGGTTGGACCTGGTCCCACTGTCCCCCTCCGTCCCACCCACCAGGCCGAGTATGAGCCCCGCCTTCACAGCCTCGTGGCCGAATATGGCCGGGCACAGGGAGTGCACGAGGAGCCGGAATACGTCCTCGGAGGCGTGGATTTCCTGTCAAATGATGAGAAATACAATTGAAGAACACAAATAAAGACTAGTATGATTCCTAATTAAATCTAAGCATGTATTTTTTACTAGGAAACAGCTGTAGGCAAGTCAGAAATAACGTGTACATTCAAATGTTTTATTGTACAAATCAACTGATCCAAACTATAGTATAATCTAAACTGGTGCAAACTGATATGGAACTAGCTTTGAAACAAGGCTTTTGGAGACACTGAGCATGGTAGCTAACCAGCTAACATTTAAAGTTAGAGGAAGTTAGATTTCTCGACTCATCTGTTGTTTGATATCACACGCATGTAAATCTAACAGCAAATAATTTAAAAAAAACGCAGGTTCGAGTAATCCTGTTGTGATTATTTTTGCTCATTTTCTAATAAAAGTTTATTTTTTATTAACCTAGGTTGTCCCACTCCTGGGCAAAGGTCATAAAAGCTTAAAATAAATAAATATTCAAATCTTGTAACATGTGAAAGTACCTGAATAGCGTAATAATCCTTCAAAGTGAACGCCAGCGTGGGGTTACTCAGGTTCCTGTGGCTGTGTACAGAGACCGCCTCTATGTAGAGCTGCAACAGTCTCGCCGCACGCTTGCCGTCTTCACCGCCTTTACTTTCCCCTCTCACCTATGAGATAGTAGGTAGTTTGAATACAACATAACATAAAAATACTATTTCCCCACGACACAGGGGAACCTAGTGTGGGGAACATAGATCACATCATTTGTAATCGATCCAAACACAGTAATATAAATATAGTACTAACAAAACAAATGTTGTAACTTAGTTATAAGATTTTTGATGACCAATTTTTTTTTTTTTTATTGACCTTATAACATTGCGCTACAATAGGTACGTCATATATTACAGTAATCATTTATATAACTTAATACTAATTATTAACGAAAGAATTAAAGATAAAAATGTATACATAATGTCATTTACAAACAAACAATGTCAGATTTATTTAAGTAGATTAGATAAAATAAAATAATTTTAAGCTATGTCAAAGAAAATCATGTTACATAAAAAAATTAATGTCACTTACAAACAAACAATGTCAATTATGGATTCTTAAATAATTTTATAAAATGTCAGAGGAAATAATACTACATAATATTTTATAATGTCACTTACAAATAACAATGTCAAATATTAGATTCTTGAACAATTTTACACAATGTCAGACAAAGTAATATTAAATGTTATTAAATAAACTAAACAATAAAATGTTCCATGTCAACCTGTGGCCATTATAAATGAAGATTCGATTAGAGGCAATCTCATATATTCATTTAGTGAGTAGAAAGGATGGGTTTTGAAAAAAAAAAATTAGTTTTACTTTGAATTGATTTAGCGGCAAGTCAATTATACTACGAGGTAATTTATTAAACATGCATATTTTCACATACATTCCTTGCTTCTGTACTTTAACCAATCGAGTATATTATTATTATTACTATAAGTAAAATACATACAAGCATGACTGTTTTCCTTTACCTGTACAATCCCAGTGACAGAGAGCACATCTCCCGGGCACGCGGCGCCGACCAGGTCACCTTGCAGCTCTATCTCCACGCTCCGCGGGATTGTGCCGGAAATACTCTGAAATTATGTTATAAATAACAAAATAAAAGTTGAAACACCCGTAGCTCAGCTAGCGGAGGAAGTCGTATGCGATTAAAATGTTAAGCTACGGCCAACGCGGTCAGTTCTTGGATGGGTGACCATAAAGAGACATTCTATTTTGGGCGCTTCCATGGGTCAGAGAATACAAATAAATAGTAGGTCTTAGTACGTCAGTTGTTAAGCCATGACAGAGGCCTTTCGGGCGGTTTAAGAACTCTGACACTAGAGTTGGCCACTCTAGCACGAACTTACTTACTTACATACTTTTTTTTAACTTAAATATTCAAATTGCGGACCATTTCCACAGCGCCATCTAGCCTCATAGTAAGTCAACGAATGTATTAAATAAATAGTAAATATAATAAGTAGTTAAATTAGTATTGTACAGTTTTAAACTACCAATGTAATACAAATACAAAAAAAAAAAAAATTTATTTGCCAAAGAAATTTTGTCACAAAATGTTTGGAATCCTTTGACCTCGTGGTAGCCGTCAGGCTGTGTTACGAGGCCAGAATCATCTCCCAGTATATATCTAATACATACATTCAATGTGAGATAAGCTTGGCTATTGTTTCTCTTATATTTTATTGTCCTACATTCTTGACCATTGGGGTATATATAATATAGAATAAAAACCAAATGACTGACTTATGTTATTCAACTAAGTCATTCTTGGTTTTAATGGACACAAATAAATAATTTGAGTACCAGGCTAAGAGGACCAACAATAACAAACACACCTGTGATTGTATTTCCTGTATCTTGGCCACCTGCCAGTCCGTTGTGTTTGTGAACGGAGAGGACTGCAGGGGCTCATACTTTGAACCTCCGCTGCAGTTTTGACAAAAAGATGGCGCTGTAAAAGTAATATTCTTAATGTAGGGAGTTTCTTTTTTCAGTATGATTACAGTATTATTATTCTAGCTTTAGTAACACTATGGGCATATTATATTGTGATCTAGAAAGTATGATGCATATTTTTATTTATTTTGGTTAGACCTTTGTTTCCCTAGTCCTAGATGAGGGTCTGTAACTGACTGCTGCTCAAGCTTACACAGAACACACACACACCATTTTGCTTTTTAAGACTTCTATAGTACCAATATCCTAGATCTCAAAGTTGCACACTATATCATCATCATCATCATCCATAGCCCTTGGGATCCCACTGCTGGGTACAGGCCTCCCTTTGTATGTGATAGCAGAGCTCTACGTAACACTTTTCATTTAGTGTGTATGTTTAATAATACAGGTACCTACATGAAATACATCAATGAGAAAGTAGATGTCTTGTTACATGGAGAGGTCAAGGTTTTGACTGAAGACCAAGAGAAGTAGCCAGTACTCTCCAAAGACGAGAGCCCGCCTCTTAAATTTAGATAATGATTTAAAATCAATTGAGAAGTTTTACCTGTAAAAATCCCCTGTGGCTGGATAACTGCTTGAGCATTGTGGCAGCTGGAACATTCAAAGGCCATGGATGTACAGATGAGCCCGACACTGCCCACCCGGATCACTGTCCCTTTGATGGTCACCAGCTTACCTGGAACATGGTGACAAGAAATTAATCATCATGCCACCAGGTTACAACAAAACCCAGCAAACTTGCACAACTGAGTAGCTAACATAACATCACTACAAAGTATAAAGCAAAGTTGCTTCCCGCATTACATATGAAAGTGCTAGTGAATAATGTATATGATTGTTTATATTGCAATAGTAGCTAAAGATCATCATAATTAGATGTACTCGTAGTATATGGTCCCAAGAGTGATACAGGCTTATTATGTCAGCTCAACACACACAAAGCTGTAACACTGTGACCAATAACTAAACTAAAATAAGCCATATTTATTAAATTTTGTGTATGTGTAAGTGTAGATTGTATACACATAATTTAATACCTACCTAACCTAACTTATGTAGATGAATGATAATTTAAGGTTGATCTCATATACCTCAAATGACTGTACGAGTGTTTCAATACATTTGAAGTATTGTCATCAGGGTCGAGTAGTCGCACACAGCCGTTGGCACTACGGTGTGTGCAAGTGGTTATAGTAAAATAACTCACGGTACTTTCAAAGTATAAGTTTGTATATTAATTAGTAATATGTATTATACAGTTGATACGGTCACTCCTTGGATGGGTGACCGTAAAGTGGCATTCAATTTTGGGCGCTTCAGTGGGTCGGATGACACATTAAATTGTAGGTCCCAGTTGATTGTCTAGTTGCGGCAGTTTTTTATCATATTAATGATGTACTCACCAAAGTAATTAACTTTCAGATTTGCAATTGGAATCACTGGTTGATGATTGAGTACTCTTACTTTTATCTTTGCTTCCAACTTGAAATGCTGAAATGAAATAAACACAATTACTATGTATACATATTCATAGGTCCTCACTATTGTACTTTTTTCTTTAAATATGAATGCTTTACAGATGCATAACTATAAAAAATATATACCTCATGTATACAATACTCTAACAGCCTCAGAGTATTATCAGGACGGTCACATAAGTCATTACTAAAGCTGTGCCATTCCTTAGAGAACTCTTCATCAGTCATCAAGGTCTGTATATCAAGAGGAACACTCCGAGTTTGATCAATTTTCTCCAAGTCAAACAGGTTTCTATTTCTGTTTATAAAGGATTTGAAACAATTGATGTGAGCAACAGCTTCAGCTGAATTTGGCTGATCTGAAAGAAATTCAATGATGTATTTGGTTAGGTAAGTAATATTTTATATGTTGTAATGGTGAGGGGTAAACACTCTTTATTGTTTTTGAAATCGTCAAGCAAATTAACTATTATCACATTGTATTCTTACTATTTTATGATACCTTACCTTCTGTAGGGAAATAAAGTTTCCATATATTATTTCCAGCGGTAATGGCAACAACAATAGGTAATTGGTTACTTGGTGCTCTCGAGGAAGCTGCAGTTGAAGCTCGAGCAGAAGTACAAGGATTGTTAATGCTACTGTTGTCTGCTGATGCGTTTTTAGAACTTGTCGGCCTTCCGCGGCCCCGACCGCGGTACCAGTTATTTCTATAACGTCCTTTCCAATTTCTGTGCATATTTGGTTCTAGCGCTTCTAGCACAGAACAGAGAAAACAATGTGGTTTCTATTACTATACTCTCTCTACGGGTTTCTATCTAGTCTAGTTTCTCTCAAATATCAGGTACGTTTTTTCAAATAAAAGAAATGTATTAGTTTACATTTGTTTTTTTTTTTCAATTTACGTTAAAACTTCGAGCATCAACGTTAAAAGTACGACCAACGACTATATAATGCCATTTGGCCATAACAGAGTTGTCTAGCAAATGCTTTAAATATCAAAGTCAAAGAGCAAATGCAATATGTATAAAGTCCAGGCCCAGGGTTCCTGGACGTCCGGACGGCGGACACCGATCTGGCGAGTTGGATTCTTATTTCTTTGGCACTGTGCTTTGTGTCTCAGCTATCAGTCTTGCACGAATAGTATGTCGGGAGCTTTAAACTAAAAAAAAAAACAAATTGTCTATGCTTGTATAACTATTTCCCGCCAATTTTGACATCGGATCAGTATTTTCAAATGAGTTTTAATAGTTTTTTTCATTTATCACAAACGAAAAGCAAATTTATTATATGAAAAAAAAGGTTTTAATATTTCGAATTCCTTATTTGAAAATTACTACCTTTTTTCGTTTTTGTTGGATGGATATGTCATAGACGCCATATTTATTCCCGTTTTCCTCTCGTGGAAAACGAAAATATTATTTCTCGATCTTTACTGAATTCATTTGATTCTACGAAGAAAAGCAGTGTTTGATACCAACGTTTGCTGGAGGAAAACCTATTGTTCGTTATCTATTCTGAAACATGGCAGAAGAAGGTGGTGGCGCCGACGCCGCTCAAGCGGCGACCTCAGCCGAAGAAGATGCTGATAAGGCTCATGAAGCCTTTAGACAGTCTGAAGCTGCAATCCGAAGAATGTCTAGGAAGTCGATTGCTCCTCGACGAAGCAGCACTGTTGATCCTAATGAAAGGGTCGTTGTGGATAGGACAGCTCTCGAAGCCATTCTGGACGTCAGCTCTCGGCTTCAGAACATGCAGCAGAGAAGCAAAGTGCTGTCCAATAGCACACTAGCACTAGCTCACGAGTCCTATAAAGACAAACAAGTAAATAACAACTAAGTACAAATAGTGTATCTTTATAATACTATAGTACTATTAATTCTGAGTCTTGTTGTTTTATTGTGAGGGTATCAACATCTTATTCTTTTTGTAGGCAAAAGCGAAAGAAGCTCGTAACAATCGCATGGGCTCATTGAAAACTCAACACAGATTTCTTCTTGAAAATGCTGCTTCAAACTTAAATAGACCTATAGATTATGTGTTGGTATGTATGATTATATTTATGAGTTCAAGGGATCAGAATAAAACATGTCAATAATCTAAATGTTATTTTAGGAAGGTGTATATGATGCAGATGTGCATATTGATCTTCTGGATAGTGTGATAGCTGATGGTGGAAGAAATTGTATTTTACTCTGTGATGCCAACTTACCACCTTTGAAAATGGGTGAGTAAATATTGTACCTATATAAGTCTTCATTTTCACATCATAGCATTATTATAGGTACCTATTTTGCAATCTAAATTTGGTTTTTGATCCTTCTATAAAAACAAATGGAACTAATTTGTTATGCAAATCTGTATGAGAGTTTATAACATCAAATTGTGATAAAAATTCTATATAACTTGTACTATGTTACAATAATACATAATAATCTGCTTTTACAGAGTCAGGAAGATTTGTCCACCAACAGAAAGGCTTGATGGAGAGAACATATGTCTCTGATGGAGCCACAATAGGAACTGAAGGTCGCTGTGTGGCCTTCTACAGGCTGAAAAATAAGGCAGTTGATATGAGGTTGATTGCGGATGTAAGTATCTACTTATGCACTATAATGTTAAGAGATAATTAATTTCTACTTGTACAAATAATAGCAAACTAATGCACAGCACTGAAATTTGAAATGAAATAAGATAGCTAAAAAAATACATGAGCTTATTAATTTGCCATGTGTTAGCAACATAACGCCTTCTTTTCTTTTCCTCAAATGATTTTTTTTATATTTAACTCTGTGGATGGTGGATGAGCCAGGAGCATAAGGTGACATCTTCTTATCTGCATATGCAGATAAGATACTATTTACATAATATCATGTACCACACGTAGCATTAAGAATATAAGTTAAGATGTTAGTCTTAAAAAGGACATTCATTCACATATACATTCACAAGACACAAGTCAGAATATACTTTGATACATCTCAATATGTAAGTGTTTAAATTATCCCATCACCCTTGCCGCATCGGCAAAGTGGATAACAAATAACTGACACCCAGGTGTACCATACTCTAGCACTACCTATATGAAAAGCAACCTCTATACAAAACTGCAATATAGCTGGTGACTTATAAAAATAAGTTGTTTAATATATTTTATTTACAGTAACATTACATAAAAACAAGGAAAAACAATAACAAGGGGGCACTTTGAAAATCTATACAAAAGCCTAAAGATGGTCTAAGTGCTCCAGCCCACTGCCAGAGGGCAGCATGCACAGCATTTAAAATAATACAATAATTTACCATTTCCCAGGAATTCTTCTTAGTTCTATTCAACATGAACCCGGACACAGACAATGTGGTGTCTGGTATCTACAAGACATTGAAGAAGGTGTATGTACCAGCGCTCCGAGAATGTAAAGCGTGGGGCGATCTCAACCCGCCCAATCCAAACAGTGTGGATATTATAAAGGCTTACATATCGAAATTTATGCTCTTTATTGATTATCTTGCAAGTGAGATGTTTTCTTTTATTTTTTTTATTGGCTAATTTTATTTGTAACAGTCTTTCAAAATAGGTTTCTCAGCTTGACTGTATTTTTTTGTCTGGTACCCTGTTTGAAGTTTAGACTGGGTAAACCAATATTGATGATTTTTTATTAATTTTAAAGATTCGTTTTTATTGTTTGAAAGCTGGTGCTTCCCAAGTACAAGCAGTGAAACCAAAAAGTGTATCTAGTATTTACTAAAGGGTTTTTTTTATTATTTTTCTAAACAAAAAATATAATAAAATGTGTTGTCAAAATTTATAGGGAAACAAAATATTATTATAGATACACTTTTTATTTTCCTGATCACAACAGTGTAAATTAATTAATTTATTATATATTTATTTACAAGTGGCGCCACCATACTTGCTACACTTTCTGGTCTGTGGTCTGGCAGTTCTGACCATACTATTGCGATAAAATCTAAGATTGCCTCGTTCTAATCTAATTAATTAGTGACGTTTCAGAAACATTGGACATGTTCTCATACCTATCTATAATATTACTAAAGTAAACTATTTTTGCCATTTCCAGAAACAAAAGTGGACTTAGACTGCTGCACTAAGTTCAAAATAAATCTGGACTTGTATGAAGAAGAGTTATCGTCCGCTGAAAAAATGAAGGCAGCTATCACTAAGACACATGTGCTCATAGAAGTCTGTGCCTATGTAAAGCAATGGGTCAAACAGATAACCATGGTATGTTCGAGTCTGGTTGTTTCTATGTATAATAAGTATGTATTTACGAAAGAAAAGTATGTATTATATCCGTTATATAGTACCCATGATACAAGCTTAAGCTTAGTATAGATGGCGCTGTGTGATGTCCTGAAATATTTATCTATTTATTTTATGTGTACTTACTTAAATATGCCACACCTACATATATATTTACTGATTTGGTGATATTAGGGTTTAAAAAGTTTACCAGCTTCGTTATTTTTAGTGTAGGCAGGAAAATGGATTAAGTATAAGTCTTGTAGGGACTTGGCTTGCCTAAAATCTACATTCATCAAGTCGATGTAAAATCGAATATATATCACACTCGCGCATTTACCCCGCGCTTGCGCATCTCTAAAAAGAATGACGTTTACCTACATCGACAGTGCTGCTCCAACCCTTGAACAGAAAGTACGTTATGCAAAACAATCTAAAAATATCACGCGAGTGTTATAACCTAATCAGTGATCCCGTACATCTATATTGTGTGTTCCGATACTTGGACTTTACCTGGATGCCAGGAGGCGTCCAGGACTCGCCGGCGACCACATTCAGGAGGACTTGCTGCAGGCCAGGTTTTTTTAGAGAAAAAAGGGGTACGTAAAAGTTTCGCGTTTAGTGTAAATTGTAGTTTTCAAAAGTCCTGACTACAGGGCTGTCCATTTTCGAGTCGGAATTCTCAGTTTACTAGCTTAAACTATAGAAAATTACATATACTAATACACTTTTAAAAATTTTTTCCATTAAAAACTGTCTATCTACCCCAAGATTTGCTAACGATATTGTTTCATTGTTTGGACTTTATCACTATAGTCATAAGGTCTTCTTTACTATATTTGTACAATGAATTGATTGTCTTGAAATGTCGTAATATTCGGAGTTGTGTGATTTTGCAATTTCTTAAAATTAACCAAAACTACTCTCATTTTTGTGTTACTTTAAAATAAATTCGTAGTCGGGAACATTTTAATCAATCAAAATGACCGATAGAACTAAAAGAAAAATACAAAAAGAGGACGATATTATGGATCTCGAATTAATGCTGCAACCATTTCTTACGTCAAAAGAATTGTGTTTTTTACGTGTACAAAAGTTGTACGACTTGTCAACCAAGGTTCTTTTAGATCCCACGATTTTACCCAATTTCAAATCTCGCGCTGAAGACCTTGACGATTTACGCGTAGAATATAATCGTTGCATCAAAGAAATCAATTCTATAAACAAATTGTATGTACCTGGCTATATACCAACATATACCGAAGTCGACGCATTTGATGATTTGTTCTATTCTATTCGCACGGTTTGTGATAGTATATCTGAGCCATCATCGGTGCGTCGGGACTCTAATGAAAATAGTGACAGCACTCGCCGACGAGTAAAATTGCACGAATTACAAATACCTAAATTTGATAGTCAATTACAAAACTGGATTACGTTCCGCGATACATTTCGTAGTTTGATACACGAAAATAATACTCTTTCAAACATTGAAAAGTTTTATTACTTAATCGCTTCTGTAACAGGTTCCGCCTTATCTATAGCGAAATCTATGCCAGTCACGTCGGACAATTATCCTATTGTGTGGGAATGTTTTGTAAAGCGTTTTGATAACCGACGTGCGCTTGCGTCTTCATTCGTTGATAAGATTCTTTCATACAAGGCGTTCACTACAGATTCGACTGAAAATCTAAACAATTTTATACAGGTTTATCAGGAAAATGTAGCCGCATTGCGTAATTTAAAACTAGCAAATTACACGCTATATATAAGTGCGATATATATAACGCACTCACGCCTCAGCTCCGCGCTGCTAAGGTCAACGAGCTAGGCCTTTGTGGGAACTGCTTGAAAAGGCATGTTCCTACGGGGACAGGCAGTCATACCCGTGTCACGGACTGTCCGTCCCGAATGTCGTGTGTCGTGTGTGGAGCTCGCCACCATTCATCTTTGCACGTAGATACGCTCACGTGTCAAAAGAGATCGGCTGCGCTAGTTTCTACATCAGATACTACAGTACTTCTAGCTACTGCTATAGTGCAGGTAGAAGATGTTCAGGGTCATTTTCACGATGTGCGTGCCATGATTGATGGAGGCTCAATGGCCGGTTACATGACAACCGAGCTAAGTGAACAGTTAGGCTTAAACAGACGCGCACTAGATTTCTTACCGACGGCGTTAGGTAAAATACCTGTAGATAACCACGGTCAAACCACTTGTCGAATTCGACCGCGCGACGGATCAGATAAACTGCGTTCCACGGACGTAGTGATAGTAGACGATATCGCAGGCGATTTACCTACTATGGTTCTACCTGACAAGATACTACATCACTATCAGCATCTCGAGTTAGCGGACCCTGACTTCCTCAATTGTGGACCCGTGCAATTATTAATATCAGGGGACATATTCCCGCACGTCTATGACGGTGTGAAAATATTTTCAGACATTCCTGGAATGCCCCCGGCCTTGCATTCTATTTACGGATACGTTATCACTGGGCATGTTGATTTGGATCTACTTAGCGCAGAGGTCAATGCCCCCGCATGCCCCTCCGAGTGTTTACAAACAAATGCATTAGATCAAGTCGAATCGAACAGCGAAAAAGTAGCCGCCCGCGCCACAAGTTGCGCCTCTTTTTCAGCTTGTTCAAAAATAGGTGATTCTGATATAAACGAATTGAATCAACTACGCGATAAGGTCAACGACCCTTGTGTTGTTCCTCTATCCACGTTGTCAACTTCGCTACAATCAACACCAAATCGGCTGAATCAACCTGAGGAAGTCAATGTCCCTTGCGATTATACTTCCTCTGGGTTTTCACCCACTCATGACTTGACTACAGTGATGAATTCGTTGTGGGAAGTTGAAAATATACCACCTGACCGGGCAATGAAACCCGAAGATGAACTTCCAAAAGTACTTTACGCCAGCGCTGTACATAACCCGTGCGCTGATGTACTTTCTATAGAAGCTACTCCATCCGTGTTGCTCGCCATGCCAGAAGGGACTCATGGCCCTAGCTGGCCCGCGCGTCCAGACTGGCCAGGCACATCAATGGACGAGTTTAAAAACGAAAAAGTACCGGAGTTGAGACCTTTGAACGAATCAAAGGTGATGGTCACTAGGAACGTGCCATCGGATCCTATTTATGATTTATCTGAGAAGTGTTCCAACTACAATAAGTTAGTCAATGTTGTAGCTTGGATACATAAGTTTATAAATAACTGTCGCGCGCCCAAAGTCGAGCGTAAAACTACGCTCACGCTCGGTGATATTCGTCAGGCGCGGGACACAATCGTTAAGGCGGTTCAGCGGCATCATTATGCTGGAGATATACGTGCCCTCTCTCAAGGTCAGAAACCACAGCAGTCATTGCTGAAACCCAACCCCTTTGTTGATGAAAATGGTTTCCTGAGGGTGGGGGGTAGGCTAGCACATTCCACGCTGTCCTTTAATGCGAAGCATCCTGTGGTGCTACCTAAAAAATGTAATTTCACTGACCGACTGATCGATTACTATCACGTCACATATATGCATATAGGCCCCCGCACACTGCAGGGTATACTTACTCAAAAATATTGGATCGTTTCCGCACGCAATGTTATCAGATTGCGAACAAGACAATGCATTGCTTGCTTCAAGACTAGACCGACAACTAGACAACCTATGATGGGTCAACTCCCTGAGTTTAGGTCACAAGATGCTCAGACGTTCTGTGCTGTAGGTCTTGATATAGGAGGTCCATTTCACATAAAAGAGTCTACTCTCAGAAACGCGCGCGTTCATAAAGCTTATTTATGTGTATATGTTTGTTGTTCAACTCGCGCTATTTACACGGACGTTCTCACGCAGTTAAGTACGGAATGCTTTTTCGCGTCGTATGACCGTTTTACTGCTAGGCGCGGATTAAGTAAGTTACTGATTTCTGACAACGCGACCAACTTTGTTTCTGCGGGAAAACAGTTAGCTGAAGTTTCACACTTTTTCCGTACTCATACAGATGAAATCTCGGACGGTTTCATTTCACGAGATGTTGAATGGAAGCATAACCCGCCAACCGGTAGTCATTTTGGCGGTTTATATGAAGCTGCGATTCGTTCATGCAAAGATCTGCTTAAACGGACGGTCGCCGACCGGTCTCTAACACTCGAAGAGTTGACAACATTATTCGCACGAGCAGAAGCTGTTCTAAACTCAAGGCCTCTTTGCGCTTTGTCGTCAGATCCTAACGAGTTCGAGATACTCATGCCGGCTCACTTTCTCATAGGCCGCGAACTTCTCAGCGTACCGGAATACGACATAACATCTACTCCTGTACATAGACTCACGCGTTGGCAAATCGTACAACAGATGGCACAAAAATTTTGGCATTCATGGCGTAAGAACTTTCTCCACACACTTCAGGAACGTCAGAAGTGGTTCAGTGGATGTCGAGATCTGAAGGTGGGAGACTTAGTGCTCATTCATAGCGAAGCACCTCCCCTTCAATGGCCTTTAGCCAGAGTTACAAAGCTCCATCCGGGAGCTGATAATGTGACCCGTGTTGTCACTGTTCGCACGAGGAATAGTGAATTTACTCGACCCGTGGTCAAATTGAGTCCTCTCCCCTTGGACGATGACTCATAGTTAATTCTATGTAAATTCACACAATTCCCTAGAAGTAAGTTAGTTAAGACATTAGACTTAGCAATATCTTTACACCTAAAATTATACAGTCCACTCATATCGTTATACAAACATTTATCCTATTAACATTGTATACAGTCCACACGCTCTCGAGCTACATAAAATATTCTTGTTCATCACATTCAACAAGAAATACTGTACAACATTTAGTTACATATTAACACTAGCTGCTTGCACACTTTACAGTGACACTGCTAGTAAGAACTGAGAAATCCGAACGTCGGATTTGGTGGGGGGAAATGTAGGGACTTGGCTTGCCTAAAATCTACATTCATCAAGTCGATGTAAAATCGAATATATATCACACTCGCGCATTTACCCCGCGCTTGCGCATCTCTAAAAAGAATGACGTTTACCTACATCGACAGTGCTGCTCCAACCCTTGAACAGAAAGTACGTTATGCAAAACAATCTAAAAATATCACGCGAGTGTTATAACCTAATCAGTGATCCCGTACATCTATATTGTGTGTTCCGATACTTGGACTTTACCTGGATGCCAGGAGGCGTCCAGGACTCGCCGGCGACCACATTCAGGAGGACTTGCTGCAGGCCAGGTTTTTTTAGAGAAAAAAGGGGTACGTAAAAGTTTCGCGTTTAGTGTAAATTGTAGTTTTCAAAAGTCCTGACTACAGGGCTGTCCAAGTCTTAAGACACCCGTTTTTTTTGCTTTGAATGCTAGAGATTGCCGCTGTCTTAGGAAAATAGTAATTTCATAAAAGGAGCCCACTTTAGCAAATTTTACGCTTTTGCGTTCTATTCCTCCTCAAATTTCAGGTATTCAATCAGAGATCTTTGCTTTGGTTGGACTAAACGTTTATCTACAAGTATTTTTTAGTTTTATTACCTTAATATTTACTTTCAATTCAGTACAGACTCAAAAATGCTTCTTTGTGCAGCTCACCCAGTTACTAAAATACTCGCCTGTCCCATGTAAAAAAAAACAAACAATGGGCCGTTTTGTAAAACGTGGTTTAAATATTAGTCTAGACCAAGTCCGTTTTAGTTTGTCTGTCTTCTGTCATAATTATCGAACTGTCATAATGTACGAATGTTAAATCAAAGTTTAAATTGGAAGCTGATATTTAGATTGCTTGTATATGTGATGTCTGAACAACATGAACCCACTTTTTATTTTCAAAGTCCTGGACTAATATATAAACCGCGTTTTGTAAAAAGACGGACTATGTTCGTTCCAGGTGTTAGTACAAAGCCAGCAGCTACGTCGCGAGCCATCCAACATCGGTCCCTTGGCCGAGTTGGATCACTGGCGGCGGCAGCTCACCACCTTCACCTCCATCATTGAGTTCCTCAAGAGCGAGCCCTGCATGATGTACATACACACGCTCATACGAGCCAAGTCCAAGTTACTCAAGGTAAGTTAATAAACTGCCATACTTATAGAAAACTAGTGGGTGCTCGCGGCTTCACTCGCATTAAGAAGTAAAACTTGCATCCCCTATTTCAACCCTTTAAAAGTGGCATTTCCAAAGATACTTTCTTAGCGGATGGCTAGGTACGTCATATCATCTATCTCCAAATTTCAGCCTAATCCGTCCAGTGGTTCGGGCTGTGCGTTGATAGATCACTATATCAGTCAGTCACCTTTGAGTTTTATATATTTAGATATCCAGCGTTCAATAGTGTTTCTTCGTATCTAAGTAGGAAAAAAAGTATTTAAACAGTATCCAAGTAGGCAATGTATCTGTTATCTAGTAGGTACCCACGACACAAGCGTTTGCTTAGTGTGGGGCTAGATGGCGCTATGTGGAATGTCCCGGAATATTTATTTATTTAAGGAACTTTGAGAAATGTAACCATTGTTGTTTTTTTACAGAAATGGAGGATTATCGACAATCAAATAACTGACTATTACAATGAAGCGTTTGATAACGTGAAGTACTTGTACGCTTTAGAGAAATACTGCGAGCCGCTATATAGGTAAACATGAGTTTTGTATGGAGATTGTTTATCTGATTTATCTTACCAGATGATGATTATGAACATTTTTATGGTCTAGCTATTTAAACGTGACTTATAAAAGGTAGCGAAGTTATGCCATCCTACTCGCATTTCATAGAAGCTATATCGTGCAAAAAGAATGGAATGAATTTCGCCACACTTGGTTTCGCAAACTTCTCGTTTAATTATCGGGGTTCTATTCAAATTAAAAGCAATTTCTTTAGGCACATTTACGACCGAGACAAGTGCTCAAATATTTATAAGTACTAATAATTATTTTTTAGATGTGACCCCTACACAATGCAGCAGTACATACCGGGCTTGCTGTATACAGTGCGCATGGTGTTTGCCACTTCACGGTACTATAACACGACCAAACAGATATCCACGTTGCTGGTCAAAGTCACCAACCAAATACTCAACATGTGTATGGACTTTTTGACCAATAACGGCAAGAAAACTATATGGAATCAGGACAAGTTAAATTTTATCAAAAAAGCAAAGGTGAGTTTTATTCCATATCATTAATAAAAAGCGGAAGTTTATGCATTAGTGTGTGTGCATGCCTGATACTTCGTTACACTCAAACGGCTGAACTAATTTGAATTAGTTTGGAGGTACATAGGTAGCAGGTAGAACTCTGGATTAAGACATAGGATACTTAATTAACCCGAGTTAACGCGGGTAATAATACCGCGTAGTGTTGCTAGTTGTAAATAACTGTAAAATGATAGTGGTGTAGGTACATATGTGTAACTCTGGTTAGATAATGCGAGTTATGAATAATGACTTCATTCTAATTAAATATTTATGATAATATATTTAATAAGGCCGCCACTTGTGGCACTAGAGTAGTTTATGTAAGTAATTTTTATTAATTTTGTTTTATATGTATGTGTGTGACAATAAAGAATTATCTATCTATCTTTATTTATGTAGTAATTATTGTTATTTTTGCAGTTATGTTTGAACCTATACAGTTTCTACCGCGAATGCTACGACGAGACGCAGAAGGAAATGATGGCGGCTGCGGATGAACGACCTTTCGACTGCTCAGAGATGTATATTTTTGGCAAATTTGAAACTTTCAAAAAGAGACTGCTAAAGGTGGGTGCTATGTTCCAATCAGCATAATATTTTACTAAATTCAATTCAATGCTTATTTTTAAAGTAATTGAGAATTATATAAAGAATTTCGAATATTGCGGTTCGCTCTGACAATAACAGAAACTACATAGAGACAAGCATATTATTTAGATCATTTTCCGAGAGACCAACAAAACTTAAAAATGTATTTGTTTTAGATTATCGATATGTTCCAAACGTACATAACGTATTATGTCCTGAATAAGACTACACTTGAAGGTATTGAAGAATATGCCAATAATTTAAACAAGCTTTTCAAGACCATATCTAGCAGAACGTATGACGCTCTGGATCACAGGTAGTTACATATATTATGATATAGGTATAATAAGGTATAATATGATATAATCTCATTTAAATATTTTTATAAGAATGTTAAAACAATTATGACAAGAAATCATAGTGTTACATAATACATAACATTATTTATTTATTTTGTAATGTTTATGATTTTAATAAATATGTATTTCTTTCTTTCTTTCATAAGTAAGCTATGTAGGTACGCTTACGTACCTAAATAAAGTTCCAATTATACCTACTATGTAGGAACATTTTTATTTATGTATAACTAAGTACTCATATTGCTTTCGTATGTGATTTCATAATTTTATTTAACTTCTGGATTTCAGACGTCCCGATTTCGATAGAGATTATAAAGTTTATAAAGACGCCGTCGGCAATCAAGAACTGTTGTTGGAGAATTTTATGATCAATGTTATTATTTTTATTTCTATTTATTTTTCTTTTGTTCTACATTATGATTATGTATTTATTAATTTAATCCTAAAGGTTTGCCGAAAGGCATATACCTACTACTAGCCTACTAAATTATTGAGTATTTAATTAAGTAGTACCTATCTATAGTATTTAACTAAAACATACTTATTATATCTCAACGCGAGTCGCGAAATAAGAAGTATTTCGGACGTTGAGCTGTAATACTCGTACCTATATTTCAATTTCTATTGCTCGAGTCAAGACGCCAATACATTTGTACGAAAACAATAGAAAGGCTTCGTAGGTCTTTCCTCCGAAAAACTTCTTGTATCGTGAACAATATTCACCTACTTAAAATAATTCTAACTCTTATATTTTCCTTCTGGTATTTCAGAGTGTCAATAAATGCCCCACAACGGAAATTGCGTTGCACCTTTTGGCTCGGTTTGAAAACCTGAAGCTCGATTGCTTGTATCTGGAAGATCAATACTATGATTTGATTAGTACTTACACGAGTGAAATCGAATCTATCCGTGACAGGTAAAAGAAAATCTTATAAGCATTATTTTACTATTAAATTAATGTGCTATTTAGTGCAAGTGCATGTAAAAATAATGTCAACTACACGCGAAATAATTGTTTATGTACTGAAGATCAGCTAACTTTCCTTATCTCGTGCCTAGCGAAAAACTTATTCTACGCTGAAAATATTGTCAACTTCTGTATATTTCTCAGTCACGGTCTCTTACTTCTTCCAATGCGTCTTTTGCCTGCGATTTGGACTGTACATTTTTACGCTTACCTAGTTCAAAAGCTTGGAAAGGGTGTGAATTTTCGCACATATTAGTCAGTCAACAGGTTTTGACGATGTAAATTTGATTGTATGTTAAAATGCAGGTACAATGAAGAGCGAGAAGACCCCGAGCTCCCCCGCAACATGCCGCCCGTCGCTGGCAGAGTCATGTGGATACGCTTCTATGACAAGAACATCAAACGACCCATGAAGGTTTTCAAGGAACATTATGAAGTTATCACTCACATGGTAAGTCAGTCGCCTAGTTATCAACTCTTCTCTCGACACAAGCGTTTGCTTAGTGTGGGGCTAGATGGCGCTGTGTGCAATGTCTCGAAATATTTATTTATTCTTTGTTAGTATTGCAGTATTTTATAAATTAAGAAAGTTTTGACACAGTACAGTAGTCGCTAAGCCATGTCAGAGCCCCCTGGGGCGTTTATAAACTCGTCTACTGTCGACTATTTCGTAAGAACTTATTTCCAAAGAAATTTACTAAAATTATTGTCAAAAATTAGTACTTATATTCTCCAATGGCGAAATGGCGATTCGCAGATTTTCTTGACGTAGTATGTATATTTCATTACAGAACACACAAAGATGTATCAAGTTGTATAATGTTATGAGTATCGTGTTTACGGAATTTGAACTAATATACCACAATGCTTGGGCGGAAAATGTGGAACAGGTATACTTTGTTTTGTTATTATTCTCCCTAGCTAGGCTGCTTCTAATATCCAAAAAATCAACAAATGAATCAAATCAAATCATTATTTATTTCAGGCCAGTGTCCATAAAGTAAAATACAATTTTAGATGAATCCATACGTTATAAAAATAAAAAAAGCTTCGTTTTATTTCCCTGTTATTTTTTTTCTGTGTTTTTTTTTGTTGCTCAGGTGAGACTAGGTCTAATCACGCCCCTGCTGATCCGACATCCTGAAACAAACATGTACATTGTAAACTTCAGCATTTACATACCCGAGTGTATTAGGGAAGTGGAGTACATGTGGCAATTGGGATTATGTAAGTGCTCTAAATAATATCTGTTGATTTTTGAGACAGGCTTATTAGTAACTGTATTTATTTGTACTTTTTTGATACTGGCATTATTTAGTTTTACGTAAAAAGCTGAAAGCGTGGAGGATTTACCACAACCACGGGTAACAGAACGGTTTATTTTGTATCATAGACCACAATTCAGTTTGGGTCGCAGCGCCATACCAGCCTAAAAATTCAAAACAAAAAATCAAACTACGAGTATGTATAAAATATGGTACTCATAAGAATGCCAATAATTTAAAATCTTTTCTTTACATTTCCTTTCTTTTAGACGTTCCCGATGGTGCTCAAGTGGTAGCTTTTTGCAAAGATAAGATTTTGGGTAGTTACGAGATGATTAAGTCGCTTGTTGACAGGAACAATCAAATTAGAAAGTGAGTTAATAGTCCATATTATTTGCCTGACACTGTTATTCTATTTTACTCTATAGTTCAGTCGCGATACACGTAGATTATCGTTTCCTCATCTGTGTATACTTTTACGCGATAACACTGGAGTCGGGCATAAAACATTCAATGATGCAGATTTTATGTGTTAACTTTGCTTTTTATACCTACTTCTCTATCTTGAGTCGTATTTCCTCATTACTGAGGGTCGTGACTCCCCCGCCGAATCAATTCGTTAGGGGAGTTCTCTTGGGCAGATACATCGTGGAAAACAATACACTTATGAGAAGTAAAAAGTTTCTCCATATCGGAAATTCGTTATTTACAAGTACATAACATTGGTTTATAGGAGTATGCCCAAGCTATATCTCCCGCTGCTGCGAGCTCAGCTGATAAAGCTCGAGAAAGCTTTCCAACCTGGCCTATCTACCATCACCTGGACCTCGTTAGAAATACCAGCTTACTGTGAACATATTGGAACCGTCTTGGATGAGGTTGACTTGTTTGTGAAAGAGGTATGATTGCTTAGAATATACTTTATATTTGATTTAAAAAAATACTGTTCTTATTTTCTGTTTTTGTACTCCTATGTTTGAAAGTGCGTCTAGTCTAGTCTCTATGGGCAACGATTAGCTAGAGAAATAAGAAAACTTGTACCTACATTTGTAATAAGTATGTAAATTTCGAACTTTTCAGGTGGTCGATATGAAAGAAGCTCGCATAGACGCTATATTAGGATCCATAACTAAAACTATGTTGGTATATCTGCCTGAGCAAGCAGTCGAACCTGCACAGTTTTACCATGATAACTTTTTGAAACGCGATGAAATTGGTTAGTGGTTTAATAGACCTACTCATTTATTTGTGATTTATTTTGGAAATGAGTTAAAATAATCACGACTGCCAGGATCAGAAGCATGCACCAACATGAGCGTGTTCAGCACTTAAACAAATAAAAAACCAATAGATGATGCTTGTTTACTTAAGATCTTCATAAAATTAATATGTTTATTACCTACAGCTGATGAACTCCAAACGAAATCCTGTAACGCTGAAATGGCTGTCATAGAGTTGGTTCACAAGTTCCTAGACAGTGTTCCATCTAAACAAATACAAGACTTGAAAAATAAATGGTACGTAATATTATGTGGTTATAGTACCTAACTGATTTACATGTTATTGGTTTACTTGTACATTGCATTTGCTTGAGATGTATGCAATAATCTCTAAAAATTTCACATATTTTTTCAGGCTTGATGTAGAAAAAGCTTTGAAAGCTGTCACTTCAGCCACCAGAGTGTTTTCCGATGACGCTGGTAAGTAATTGTTCAAGTTTAATTACGAGAAAGATATTCTTTACAATCTAGAGAAGCTCATAGTGACCGGAAAATGGCAGGAACAAGATCTAGAGGTCGAAGCCCAACTAGATGGTCTGATCAAGTGGCTCAACATTTTGCCTCGAAAGCAAGTATAGCCATACATGAAGCCACGGATCGACATAAATGGCGATTACTGGTCCACAAAGTGGATCGGAACCATCACGATACTCAGCAGGGAGCGGCTAAAGGAGGTGGAGGGAAGATATTGTTGGAGATACAAAACTATAAAACACTTGTTTCTTTTTCAGCTTTCTTGGAGATCGAAAATCCGGATCGTTTTGAAGTCAATCCTATAATCAACGAATGCAATGAGTTGTTTGCGTATTTCGCTACCAAGTGTCTTGAGGCGCTCATCAAATGTACGAGGCAGAGTCTTGATGTGTTAAGAAAGAGAGCTTCAGTTTCAAGGTTAGTTTTTTTTTATTGGCTGTTTGTCATAGTGCGGCAGTCGTCAAGAGACTCTTAGGGCGGATTGATAAACTCTCGGCACCAGAGTTAGCTACTCTTATTCGCTACGAAGAAGATTGTGATCTTCTTGATTTGTTTGTTATTTTTATTCCTCATAAGGGAAGTCTCACAAAAAGTGTTCGTAGGCTATTATTTAAGTTCCTCATTTAAAAGTACTTAAGCTTTTTTCATTATTTCAGTTTCCTGACAATGACCACGGATCCAGAAGAACAGAAGAAACTAAACCCACTTATGTTGACTAAGATGATCTTGTATATTCCCAAAATATCCATTAAACCAACCTTGGAAGAAATTCAAACAGCATTTTCACAGGTAATTTTCATTTCTACTGGTTATAGCTAATTGCAATATTCTTGTTACTTTACTGAGTTCTACGCTGTGACGATACTACTTTCAGTCTAAGCGAAAGTAACGGCAGTTTTGGGAAGGCAGATTTTACCCCTTATTTTTATTTGGTACGTCTTTAAAATGTCACTCATGTATAAAGTTTTTCAAAATGTTTCCCAGGTGGTGCTAAACTGCATCATCGACCTCCACCGCAACGTGTACCAGTGGGGCCAACAAGAAGCTATAAACGCTGTCAAAGCAACTGGAGCCTTTGGCATGGAACGAACTGGCAGCAGTAAGTACCTATTTTTCTTAAAGATAATGACATTTCTTTGTAAATGAGGTTTGGTTGAAGAATAATCGACTGTCCCATTGCCTGATATTAAAATAACTGGTTGGGTTTGCACTTGTTGCTTAAGGGCATACGCTAGTGATTGCTTTCCATACAAACGGTTTTCGTTGTTTACTCATAAAAATAAATCGTCCTGATGACTGAATTAATAAAACATCGTGCGGTGTTTTGCGGTTTGTATCATGTTGTGATCACAACAAAAATTACTAGTATTTTGAACTGGGCTGTGCAATCCAGTTACCATAAAAGTATGTTGATACGCTTTTGTTATCTGTATCTATCTACTTACTGATATAGCTTTACACTCAATATGCGCACTTGAACCCTTAAAACTGTCTCCCCCTAATACCAGATGCTTCGAAAACAACCAGAACTGGTTCAGTTCTGACCGGAGTGAAGAACTATTTCCGTATGGTGTCTGAACACAAGGACGTGGTGAGGTCTGTGATGGCGCTGCAAGGGATGATGTACATGTACAAGCCTGATATTGAGAAGCTGCTCAAGGTAGGTGCTTTAAACCGACTTCAAAAAAGTATTTTTAAATTTTTTTGTGGGTATGTTACGCGATTACTCCGTTATTTATGAAGCGATTTTATTGAGCTAGGATTATACAGAGACACATGCTCAAACTAAAAAGCGCAGGAAAGTGTCCGAAAGCTAACATCGTCAGCGAGCGCAAAAAAAAGACTGCTCGTCTCTTTCGCTCTTGTATATTTTAAGAACGTGCAAAAGAGATAGGTAATCCAAAAGTCTGCTCAGCGAGTAGCGTGGGCAGAGTTTTGGCTCGGACATTTTTTTCAAGCGTTTGTAATCTATATATATATAAAACTCAAAGGTGACTGATTGACTGACTGACTGATATAGTGATCTATCAACGCACAGCCCAAACCACTGGACGGATTGGGCTGAAATTTGGAATAAAGGTAGATGTTATGACGTAGGCATCCGCTAAGAAAGGATTTTGATGAATTCCACCCCTAAGGGGATAAAATAGGGGATGAAAGTTTGTATGAAACTTTGTCAATTTTCAACCGATCGGGCTGAGACTTTGCATGCATATAGCTACTATGACGTAAGCGCTCGCTATGAAAAGATTTTGATAAATTCTACCCCTAAAGGAGATAAAATGAAGGATAAAAGTTTGTATAAATCTTCTTAGATTTTCCCATTTTTGTCTAGCCGAAGGGAAAAACTATATATATAAAACTCAAAGGTGACTGATTGACTGACTGACTGATATAGTGATCTATCAACGCACAGCCCAAACCACTGGACGGATTGGGCTGAAATTTGGAATGAAGGTAGATGTTAATTATGACGTAGGCATCCGCTAAGAAAGGATTTTGATGAATTCCACCCCTAAGGGGATAAAATAGGGGATGAAAGTTTGTATGAAACTTTGTCAATTTTAAACCGATCGGGCTGAGACTTGGCATGCATATAGCTACTATGACGTAAGCGCTCGCTATGAAAAGATTTTGATAAATTCTACCCCTAAAGGAGATAAAATGAACGATAAAAGTTTGTATAAATCTTCTTAGATTTTCCCATTTTTGTTTAGCCGAAGGGAAAAACTATATATATAAAACTCAAAGGTGACTGATTGACTGACTGACTGATATAGTGATCTATCAACACACAGCCCAAACCACTGGACGGATTGGGCTGAAATTTGGAATGAAGGTAGATGTTATGACGTAGGCATCCGCTAAGAAAGGATTTTGATGAATTCCACCCCTAAGGGGATAAAATAGGGGATGAAAGTTTGTATGAAACTTTGTCAATTTTAAACCGATCGGGCTGAGACTTTGCATGCATATAGCTACTATGACGTAAGCGCTCGCTATGAAAAGATTTTGATAAATTCTACCCCTAAAGGAGATAAAATGAAGCATAAAAGTTTGTATAAATGTTCTTAGATTTTCCCATTTTTGTCTAGCCGAAAGGAAAAATTGCTCTTACAACAGAACTATTTGCATGCGCTGCCTTAACAGTTGTATAAAATAGAAATAAAATCTATACTAATATTATAAAGCTGAAGAGTTTGTTTGTTTGTTTGATTGTTTGAACACGCTAATCTCAGGAACTACTGATGCGAATTGAAAAAATCTTTTTGTGTTCAATAGACCATTTATCGAGGAAGGCTATAGGCTATATAACATCACGCTGGAACTAATAGGAGCGAAGAAATAATGGAAAATGTGGAAAAAACGGGGAAAATTATTCATCTTTGAGGGCTTCCGTTGCATGCGCTGAGAAAACGGTTAATACACAAAAATATGTTCATAGACTATTAACGGTGCCATTGACAAGAGAAGGTTATCAAGAAGAGTTGAGCACTATATATCAAATCGCAACTGCCAACGGATACGGAAAACACATGGTGGACGGGTTGGTATTTGGTAAGAAGTATGACAAGGCAGCAGGTTCGCAATATGTTATATGCGATACCACCGGACAGGCCGAACAGATATGTGGGTAGCCTTACTTACATGGGGCCAGTGTCAGAACGGGCCGCTAAAATATTGCAGAAAGCGGAAGTCAATACAGCTTATAAAACAACGGATAATTTACGTCACCTGTGTAATGGTAATGACCGGTTGGAAGATGCCAGGAAGTCTGGGGTATACAAATTGGTGTGTGACGAGTGCAATGCTGTGTCAGGACACAAAGGTCAGACAGGAAGAAATTTCGAGACCAGATACAAAGAACATATGGCAGCCCATAGGAACGAGCACCCAGAAAGATCACACTTTGCGAAACATTTATTAGACACCGGACATAATTTGCAAAATAACCACACGTACCAGATTAAGCAAATATGCGATAAAGGATTCCGTTTGTGCGTGTGGGAGCAGCTGGAAATACTGAAACACCAGGGTCAACCTTTTACGTTGCTAAATTTCATTGGTAATGGAACAAACACCACCTAATTTGGTAAACACGCGAGCGATGACGCAACGACGGTTACGTTAGTGAGTTTGAATAGTAACGGTCAGGCAATGACACATCGTATGACATCATATTACATTATATAAGGAGCGGTCGTTGCTCGCCGAGCTCTTCCCCGGGATCAGCGTGTCCCGGAGCCCAGCCCCTCTCAAGAAACAGTAATTTCAATGAGGTTCCTACCAGCTCCCCTCGGGGGTTGGAAGACGACCCGACGTTCGTTTCGCCGAGCTCACTTTCGGACCGACGCTCGAGGAGTCAACTCGTCCTGAGGATGCCTCGTGGAGAGGCGAAACACGTGTCGACGAAAACATCTTGCCGAAGGAGAACAACAAAGCTTCAAGACACAAGGTGCGGTGTTAGTAAGATCTTGAGATCCACGGAGGCCACATTGGTTAGGAGGTGAGGTGTGGCGGTGGTATATGGAGGAACACACCTAAAAACCATCAAGTCTGTTGTTTGATGTCGGTTAAGGAGCAGTCGCAGCGGAAAAAACACTACACATTTCTCCAGAGTTTCAGTTACAATGGATTTCCGCAAAGTAACGCATAATTAAATATTTTACAAAAATATGTAAGTATAAAACAATTATTTCTCTTAAAATAATGTAACAAAATGTCTTCAACAATATATGTCTATCTTTTGAGGTTAACTCACTAGAACTGTTTTTATGGTAATAACTATTCCACGCGGACGAAGTCGCGGGCACCAGCTAGTTCTGTATAAAACTAGCTCTATGACCGATTTCAAGCTATACCGTGTTACATCAAACCTGTGAGATTACGAAATTGTTACGTTTGTCGATTACTTGTTTTACAGAATTACAGCAGATTCGCTCACCTATGGGCTGAGGATAGAACGCAGCAAGTGCAAGAGTTTGTCAACTCGAACCCACTGAATGTCATCGTGACTGACATGTTGAAGAAATACGAGCGACAGACGCAGGAGGTGCTGGACTTGCCGGAGCGACACATTATTGGATCTATACAGATTAATATGGGTATGTTGTGTAGTGTTATTAGTAGGTATGTATGTACCTACTACAATAAAGTCACTACACTTGAGTGACTGTAATGTAAACCAGTGCTTAAAAGTACTATCTCAATTCTTTTGAAAAATTGAAAGACATTTCTCATAATCTACTCAATTTGCAGAAAAATCTATACAAACATATATTTTTATTTTCAGATCACATAAAAATGGGCCTGCACGTAGAATCTATAGAGTGGAAAAGAATTCTAGGCAAGCTGCTTAGTTTAGCGTACAAGGAACGTGTCACGAAATTAATGCAATTCATCAACGACCGAATGAAAACAATGGGCAAGAAAATAAAAGATTTGGATGACGTCAGAGTCGCCATGATGTGCCTAGAGTTGATACGACAAGAATTTATTGGGTAAGAAGCAAGCGGCTATTCCTGGTGTTAACTATGTATGTAAAAAATTCAAGGTTTCGATCAATATTCGTTTCAAATTTCATCTAAATTAGCCCAGCTTTTTTTTTGTTTTGATCGTGAAAGACTGATAAACATACGCCCAGCTTACTCGCGAAATTTCAGCTTAGTAATATTCGCCGCAAATTGATTAAATTGTGTTATTCTTTATTTCAGAATGGACATGGAGTTAGATCTCATTGAAGAGTGCTACGCAACGTTTCACACTTTCAACATTGATATATCCAAAGAAGACGCCGACATGGTGTACGGACTGCGATATGCTTTCCAGAACATGCTGTTAACGGTAATTTATAAAAGCTGTATATTAAAAAAGCAACGGTTATGTAAAACTGTTGATCCACCATAAAATTTATGGGGGAAAGATTGTAGGCCTTTTTTTCAAAACTTCTAAGTTTCTACATTCAAAGTAAGGACCATGTACAATAGCCGGGCTAAAGGTTATTTCCGATTAATTAGTTTTTCCTTTATAGCTGTTTATATCGTATATAACAACTACCACGTCTTATTTAAGTTTTTTTTTAATCTATACTATCCCACTCCTGGGCAAAGATCTCCCCCAACTCCCTCCATGCGTCCCGGTCGAAGGCCTCCTCACGCCAGGCACCCCGAAACCGGTCGAGATCCTGACGCCAGCGGGTCTTGGGCCTTCCTCCACGTTGCCTTCGAGGTTCCCTTTTTGAACATGAGATATTAAAATAATACTCTGAATACAATAATTCCAGTCTCAACAAGTGCAGCAACGTATCGTGGACATGCAAGGGCCGCTGTCTAAAGAGTTGAACGATGGTGTTGCAACGTTCTTGGAAGACGTGCTGAAGTTTGACGCCGACTATGACGCTTTCGGTCCCATGACGCCGGGACTGTCTGCTAGAGAGGCTAGCGACAGGTAATAACTGTAGATTTGTTTAATAACCATTTGTGATATTTATCGCTAAGTTGTAACGAAGTTTAGTTATTTAGTAACTAGCTTGCCTGCGACTTTGTCCGCGGGGAATAGTTATTTTGGGCATTAATTCTTGGAATTTTGAATCGTTTTCACAGCGCACGCAACGGAAGCCCACAAAGATGAATAATTTTCCCAGTTTTTTCCACATTTTCCATTGTTTCTTCGCTCCTATTAGTTGCAGCGTGATGTTATATAGCCTAAAGCCTTCCTCGATAAATGGACTATTCAACACAAAAATAATTTTTAAATTCACACCAGTAGTTCCTGAGATTAGAGCGTTTAAACAAACAAACAAACTCTTCAGGTTTATAATATTAGTATAGATAAAAAATAAAGAAAGAAATAACATTCACACTACATATAAAAATATTTCCACAAAACGCTCCAGCTAATAAAACTGTAATTTGATGTCGATGTCTACTTAATTTAATATCACAATTTATGGTTGACGCTTTGTAATATTTTTTTCTGATTAACAAATGTTTTGTAAATATTATGTAACAGATTCTATTTAACACATAATTTTCTAGGGTGATAATGTTCCAATCGCGATTCGAGGATCTATGGAGAAGATTCGAGATGTACTCTAACGGTGAGAAATTGTTCGGGATGGAAGTGAAAGACTATCCCATATTGCATCAGAAGAAGAAGGAATTCAATCTACTGAGTAAATTGTAAGCACATTTTGTCATTATGTTCTAAACTTTCTTTTACTAATACGGTTTTCACTCACGTGTAATTTTGCGTATGTTGTTTACGCGTATGGTGTAATGACACCCATCTTCAGAACGTGAGTGAAAACCGTACCTACATATTAGTTAAATATTGATATGAATGTCCCACGAAACTTTTAATAATAATATAAAATACCTAAGCTTTCTTGGCTGGTAACTAACTATGAAACTTTAATATTAAAATGTTCTAATTCGATTTACAGGTACAGTTTGTATTTGGCCGTGATGAACTCCATTGATGGATATTTCGAGACTCCCTGGGCGGCGATCCAAATTGAAGTCATTGTAGCGCAGCTGGCCGAATTTGATGTCAGGTATATATATTTTTTGTTTTATCTGGTATATTGTCGAATGAAACCAAAAAACGTGTTACTCGTATCTTAATACAATAGGGTATTTGACTAATTTTCGTAAACTACTCCAAAATGTTATAAGTCACTAAAAGAAACGCTTTACGACTGTTTTTCTTAAATGTTGAGCCATTTAAATAACCAAAAGGCAGTTTTAACAAATACAATTCGTATTTCCCGCTAAAACGCTAGGTCACGTGATTAGTCAGAGGCGTGACGTCATAATGTAAAAAACAAATAAAACAATACGATAGGGCTACGCGTAGATAGGTATTAGTTAATTCGTTACGTTCTTTGTTCAAGATTTATGTAAAAATGGATTCAAAGTCTTATAGAATATGTAAGTAATAGCACTATAGTCTTTTCATCTATACTTGCAAAAAATAGTAAACAAACCGCCGGCTCTAACAAAATCACAAAATTTTCGATGAAATCACTCCATTTCGGTATTTTTAATAGTTCTTGTACACAAACGGTACATGTATGCTACTATTTACACACGTAGAACACTTTGATTCAACATAATTACGCTGTATTTCACTAAAATACGAATACGTTATCAAAACAGCAAAAACTTTTGACAAACACTCTATGATACATCATAGAGTGTTTGTCAAAAGTCAAATATCATATCATCTATTCATGTTTTTTTCATTTTTATAAATAAAATAAATGTATAAGAGATTAGATTAGATTAGATTCATATATGTTCATTCACTTAAATTCTAATTGTCGTTCATTCGACCTAACTACATCACTATTTGTGAATGACAAGACATTTTGTTTATTACATGTGACGTCACGAGCTCTGATTGGTCGTTGAGACATTCGTTTCAATGATGTACAGATTAAAAAAATCTTATTTTTATTTAGAAAAATAAAATATTAAATAATTTTTATTCGTAATCTTAGTCAATTATTCTTAATTAGGACCTTTAATTCTATAATATTCAATAGAAAACTTATTTATTTGATCACTATATCAAATATGTACCCTACATATTTAAAGTTAATATGTTATGTTTTTTTTCTACTTCACCGTTTAGATGTCGTAAGTTGCCTAGAGGCATGAAGGAGTGGCCAGCATTTATAGAGTTGAAGAAAAAAATCGATGATTTCAACGAGACTTGCCCACTGCTCGAACTGATGGCTGATAAATCTATGAAGGAAAGACATTGGAGGAGACTGGAGAAACTCATGAGTGAGTAGAATTATTTTATATGTCTGAACAGGATTCGTACTCGTACGTTGTTGGTCCTTTGACTATGTTCCTCATACATATATTATTGCGAATGTTGTGTTCATTTCCAGACTGTGTTTTGGACGTGGAATCAGACTCATTTACTTTGTCTAACGTCATGGAAGCGCCACTGCTAAAGTACAAAGAAGACGTGGAGGTAAATTAATTAATTCATTTAGTAAGCAGAAATATGTTCAGCTTTGCGACACAAAGAGTGTATGTGTTTTATGTTTTAAAACGACCTCAATTAAGTACAAATCTTTTGTTTTAGGATATTTGTATCAGTGCGGTAAAAGAAAAGGACATCGAAGCTAAACTGAAGCAAGTAATAGCTGATTGGGCCGTGGTAGATCTATCGTTTGCGCCATTCAAGAACAGAGGCGATCTTCTCATCAAAGCTCAAGAGACACTCGATATTATCACATTACTTGAAGACTCTCTTATGGTTCTCAACTCCTTGGCATCTAACAGGTAACGTGTATTGTGATATTCGTAAAACTTTTTTCCTATGTCAAACAGTTTTGTGACATTCGATGACTGTGTGAATTATTGGTTCTTTAGCCAATTTACATTAAATTAATTCCCGTAGATACAACGCTCCGTTCAAAAAGGATATCCTAATGTGGATCAACAAGTTGGTGACAACGACTGAGATCCTCGAGAAATGGCTCATTGTCCAGAATTTGTGGATGTACTTGGAAGCCGTGTTTGTGGGCGGTGACATTTCCAAACAGCTGCCTGCTGAAGCTAAGCGATTCGCGGTAATTATAAGTTATATCTTGCAGTATGAATACATATTTTGGGATCCTGTTCAGTTGCTAAAATTGATACTTTTTCGTAGACCATCGACAAGACTTACGTAAAGATAATGTACCGCGCTCGTGATATCATCAACTGCGTGGAAGTTTGTACGTCCGACGACACTCTGAAGCAGCTGCTGCCGCACCTGTTCGAGCAGCTCGAGGCTTGCCAGAAGTCCCTCACTGGCTATTTGGAGACCAAGCGACTTATCTTCCCGCGCTTCTTCTTCGTGTCCGATCCTGTGTTGCTGGAGATCCTGGGACAGTCTTCAGATCCACGATCTATTCAGGTTCATTTTTTACATTTTCCAATGTTCTAGATGACCTCTTTGAGTAAAGTTAGTCATGATTTGATTTTTACTGATTTTAGCCCCACCTGCCGAGTATTTTCGATGCCATATTCACGGTTGATTTCGACGATAAGGAAAGAATTGTCAACATGAACTCTGCTAATGGTGAAACAATACCTCTTGAGCGAGCAGTGGCCTGCGTCGGAGGTGTAGAGGTATAAAGCACACTTTTCCAAGTGTTTATTTCATATTAGTTTCCTTAGTTTCTAATTTTTCTATGAACTTTCCAGATTTGGCTGAATGTTTTGTTGGATACAATGAAAGACACCGTAAGGAACGTCATTGCAAACATATCTCAGACCATGTCGGGCGATCCAGAATTTGAATTCTTGATTGGATTTTGGCATTTCCCCGGACAGGTGATTGCTTCTTTAATTGAATAAGTTACACGATTCGACCGATTGGCTACTTGCCTGTACTACACAACAGTAGATATTAATTCTTTGTTACCATATCAGATACCTACTATCGTTAATATTACGTTTTTCAGGCTGGTCTTTTAGGAATGCAGATATTATGGACGAGCGATGCGGAATATGCTCTGAAGAAAGCTCGAGCTGACAAGTTCATCATGAGAATAACAAATCAGAAGTTCTTGGATCTGTTGAACGGATTTATTGATTTGACTGTGACTGACCTGGTGCCTCTAGACAGGACCAGGATTGAAACTATGATCACTATTCACGTACATCAAAGGTACAGGAGGGAGTTCAAAATATATAGATCGGAGGATTTTTAGTATTTAATTATCGACTTAGAAAGCTATCAATCCTGATAATCTAGGATATTCTACAGAAGTGCTAATTTATCGAAATTAGCTTGTTATCATTTTCGGATATAGTATTTTAAGTAAATTATTGAATGTTGACATTTCCAGAGATATATTTGACGATCTGGTGAGGATGAGAATAAAGAGCCCAGGAGACTTCGAATGGCAGAAACAAGCTCGATTCTACTACTACGAAGATTCTGATGATTGTATCGTCTCCATTACTGACGTAGATTTCTTATATCAGGTATGCACAGCGTCCAATCTATTTAGTGTTCAATACGCTAGATAATAATAAGCCATTTATATGCTGGCCACCCTTACTTCGGGTAACTAAATATAAAGACTTGCTCCTGATCTCATTTTCGTCAGTCGGTTTGACATAAATCATGAATGTACGATTAGAATCCATTTGTAAACTGCGTGAGTATTTGTCGGCAGAACGAGTACCTGGGTATCACCGAGCGTCTTGTGATCACGCCTCTAACGGACAGATGCTACATCACACTGTCCCAAGCTATCGGCATGAGTATGGGCGGCGCGCCGGCCGGGCCCGCGGGGACTGGCAAGACAGAGACCACCAAGGACATGGGCAGGACACTCGGGAAACTAGTCATTGTCTTCAACTGCTCCGATCAGATGGACTTCAGAGGTAGGTTACATTCCAATACAGGTATACTCCACCTAGGACCAACATTGTCGTTTGTGCGAGTATCGCCTTTGATGATCAAACGCCTGACTGTCCAGTGTAAAAATACCGTATTGCTTAGATTATTGTAAATCTAAATCAATATGTGCCCAATATGGGCCGGGCCTACTTTCTTACCTTAAATTATGTTTTTTACCGAGGTTTTACTCTAATAAACCTTGCACTACTATTAGCTTACAATGGCTTGCAGGCTTGGGACGTATCTACAAAGGTTTAGCCCAATCTGGAACATGGGGTTGCTTCGACGAGTTCAACAGAATTGAACTGCCCGTGCTGTCTGTGGCGGCGCAACAAATCTACATTTGTCTCACTGCCAGAAGGGAGAAGAAAGACTTCTTCATATTCAGGTGTCATTTTTTGTATTTTAAATACATCTGAAGCAAATTGAGAAGACATTTATTGCCCAACACTGATGTATGGAATTGATTGTTTTTATTTGTTACCTCGAATATTATTGTTTTCAGTGACGGTGACGTGGTGACACTGAATCCTGAGTTCGCATTCATCATCACAATGAACCCTGGCTACGCAGGGCGACAGGAGTTGCCAGAAAATCTCAAGATCCAGTTTAGATCTGTGGCCATGATGGTGCCGGACAGGCAGATCATTATTCGAGTCAAGTTGGCCAGCTGCGGTTTCAAGGAGAACATTCTTTTAGGTAAGTTAGTAAATAAATCATAATAAGGTTGACAAAAAGTATACAAAATAAATGGGGCGTCACCAAAGGCGTAGAACGTTTTTAGATGTACTATTCCTGATCACACTTACGGTCACGAATATAAAATATCACTATTAAAACGTGATGATTAAAAATTGTGTTTGTAAGTTTTGTAATTATTTCTAGTGTGAAAATTACTTTCTAGTCAAATTTGCCAACCTGTCGTCCATGTTGACTCTTCTTCCAAGGTCTCGCTTATATTTCCAGCACGTAAATTCTTCACTCTGTACAAGTTGTGCGAAGAGCAGTTGTCTAAGCAGGTGCACTACGATTTTGGGCTCCGCAACATTCTATCTGTGCTCAGGACTATGGGTTCACAGAAACGTGCTAATCCTGACAATACGGAGGAAAACATCATGATGAGAGTATTAAAGTATGTTTATTAGTATTTACTCACATTGTTTGTAGATAACATAGAGCATTACTTTTAAATGTCTTTATTATTTTATATTTAATTGACAGAGAAATGAATGTATCGAAGCTGGTGGATGAAGATGAACCGTTATTTGTCTCCTTGATTGAGGATTTGTTCCCTGGCATGAAGTTGACTCAAACTGTTCAAAGGTACGCTTGTGGTTTATCTGTGTATTTTTTAACTTACCCTTCGTTAGCATGTCTTATGAATATTCTTCCACTGCTAGAAATAAGCTCTCTATATACGACCTTCGGCTTCAAGTATTCATTGCTTCCCAGTCGCTATACGGTTGTTGTCATTTCATGTGATTGATTGGCCGCTCACACCATGATATGTCTGAGATTTTAATTATGTTTTTAGGGAAATGCAACGTGCCATAAGCATAATAACAGAACGCACCGGACTGGTAAATCACCCTGAATGGAATCTGAAAGTGATTCAGTTGTACGAGACGTCCCTGGTACGGCACGGTCTGATGACCATGGGGCCCACTGGGTCTGGCAAGACAACTTGTATTCATACCTTGATGGCGGCACTCACTGAGGTGGGGAGACCTCATAGAGAGATGAGGATGAATCCTAAGGTACGCTGTACATCAATCTATTACAATCAAGAACTTGTTTGTACGATTAATATTTTTTTTATAATAATATAATAATTACAGGCCATAACAGCTCCACAAATGTTCGGACGCTTGGACGTTGCGACCAACGATTGGACAGACGGCATATTTTCTACATTGTGGAGACGAGCATTGAAAGTCAAGAAGTCCGATACCAGTTGGATTGTTTTGGGTACATACTAATTCCGATTTTATATTTTACTTATGCTTTTGACGTGTTTAACAATTCCGGGGATTTTCGATTCAATAATTAGATGAGTAGTGTTAAATTTTTAAGTTTTTATTTGTTATATGCAGACGGTCCGGTGGATGCCGTGTGGATCGAGAACCTGAACTCTGTGCTGGACGACAACAAGACCCTGACGTTGGCCAACGGCGACCGCATCACGATGGCGTCCAACAGCAAGCTGGTGTTCGAGCCGGACAACGTGGACAACGCCTCGCCCGCCACCGTCAGCCGCGTCGGCATGGTCTTCATGTCCTCCTCCGTGCTCAAGTGGCAGCCTATATTAGAGGTATCTATCCACAACGTGGACAACGCCTCGCCCGCCACCGTCAGCCGCGTCGGCATGGTCTTCATGTCCTCCTCCGTGCTCAAGTAGCAGCCTATATTAGAGGTATCTATCCACAACGTGGACAACGCTTCGCCCGCCACCGTCAGCCGCGTCGGCATGGTCTTCATGTCCTCCTCCGTGCTCAAGTGGCAGACTATATTAGAGGTATCTATCCTCATCTAACTGTTACTCCATCTCCTGGTGGCCAGCACGTAGATCAGGCACAGAAATGTGTTCGAGTCAGTATTGCGCGAATCGACAATAATTTAATATAAATCGAGTCAGTCGCTGTCCGCGTCCCCTGATATTGTTTTTGCGAATTTATTAAACGTGGAGCATTAAGCATATTATCTTGTAGTTTTGACTGTCAGTACAATAGTTATTGTACGTTTACAGGGATGGCTCAAAACGAGGACGCAAAAAGAATACGACTCGTTGAAAAATGCTTTCAATAAAGTTTACGACGACGTGCATTCGTTTGTACAACAAAAATTGCCTGCTAAAATGAAACTACTTGAAGCTATTTATGTCAGGTATCAATATCTCTGATTTAGAAGTTTCAATAAATACGTTTATTACATTTCGCTGCTGTTTATAAACTTGTAATTATTACGTTTTTCTTCAGGCAATGTATCGATGTCATAATCGGGCTTTTGGACATCGAGGTTCCGGGTGGCAGTAAGTGCACAAGATTTCTTAGATATTAACGCATAAGTATCTTTCCTTAAACATAATTTGGTCCGTTGGTTAAACATAATTTGGGTGACTCAGGTGTTCTTATTTCTAGTAATAATTATTAACTTGGATGTATTTTTTCAGAGGCTCATTCAGACCGGCACCTCGAGAGGCTGTTCATATTCTCGATGATGTGGTCTCTGGGCGCGGTGCTGGAGTTGGACGCTCGCACCAAAATGGCTGAGTTTATGATCAAACTGCCCACTAAGATGGACTGGCCCGGCTCCAAGTCTAAGGAATGGGTCATGCCGTTCGAGTTTATGGTGAATCCTGCTGGTCAGTGGCAGCATTGGTAAGATTGATTTATATACTTATTCACAAAATTTACCAATTTTTAGAGCTCCCAGAGAATAGGCTGGAGTTAATGAACACACCAATTTGGTTATCTTAGCTGAATGTCATAGCTTTGGTATTGAATTGGTTTATGCCGAATTTTACATCACAATTTTTGACCAGGTCCGAAATCGTAGAAGACTACATTTACCCTACAGACTCCGTACCTGAATATGCCTCTATCCTGGTACCCAACGTAGACAATGTGTGCATCTCATTTTTGATCGATACTATTGCGAAGCAGAACAAAGCTGTGTTACTTATTGGAGAACAAGGCACGGCCAAGACTGTGATGTTGAAGAGTTACATGATGGCCTATGATAATGAAGTCAAACTATACAAAATGATCAACTTTTCTTCTGCGACTACGCCGAATATGTTCCAGGTAACAATACAAAAAATTGAGACGTAAAACTGACAATACCTACGTTTAATTATTGATCTGATCATATATTATTGTTGACAGAGAATTATCGAGTCGTATGTAGAGAAACGCGTGGGAATGACGTACGGACCGCCAGGAGGTCGATCTATGACTGTGTTTGTGGACGATATCAACATGCCTGTCATCAACGCCTGGGGTGATCAGGTACGTTTGTAACAAGTCATCATCATAATCAGCTCACCGAGCTCACTGCAGGGCATAACACCTTCTCTTTTACGATTGTAATAATGTCAAGTAACACTTGATTTAGAGTAAATTGACGAATTGTCATCATCTAAATCATTCCATGTTCGTAGGTGACGAATGAAATTGTGAGACAAATGATGGAATGCGGTGGGTTCTACTCACTCGAGAAACCTGGAGAATTCACCATCATTGCAGATATTCAAATGTTTGGCGCCATGATTCATCCAGGTAATTTTTGTTATTTGAAAATGTGTAGTAAGTAGGTATTTCTAGTGTTCTGATGTGATTTTTCATTCAACTAAAAGCAGTAAAAGTACTGCTAAATAAAAACCTCAATTTTTTTCGTCTGCTTCTATATAATTTAGAAATCTATCATATCTTTGCACTATGGTGTCGGGGTTAAAAAAACTTGATATATAAAAGTTTTTAACGTGTAAATATTATTGTCAGGTGGTGGCCGTAACGATATTCCCCCTCGTCTCAAGAGACAGTTCAATATATTTAATTGCACCCTTCCCAGTGACGTCTCCATGGACCGTATCTTTGGTAAGTAAAAATGAACAAAAGATGTTGCGGTCTATCTTGCGGAAGGTATATTAAGAAGTCAAGATTTCTACCCAATTCAACCAATATAATTTATTAATAATACAAGATGATAAAGATAAAGATAAAAGATAAAGAATCTTTATTGATAATGTAAAGTTGTAACATACATAGGTATAGGTATAAGTACTAATATCACAGAATATGCTACACAAATTACAATATCTCGTCAAATTGAATTTATAACATTTAGTTTTATAAAATTTTAGAAGTTACAATGTCTAGTTTTATTAATAAAATAATGAAATTTTTTGTTATTAAAATCATGTCAAATACATGCGTAAGCTTAGTATAGGGCTAGATGGCGCTGTGTGATATGTCCTGAAACATTTATTGTTTTATTTTATTTAATTTCAGAGACAATCAGTGCTGGCTATTTCTGTAAACCAAGATTCGACAAGAAAGCTATTTTGGAGTTTATGCCGCGCTTGGTTCCTGTAACTCGAATTATTTGGCAACAAACTAAAGTAAGTTACTGTCAATATTACTAATATCAGATAATTGTTCCTAGATGATTTTGTCATAATATATAAAATATGTTTTTTAATTGGGTGTTTTTAATTTGTATAGGTGAAGATGTTGCCAACGCCTGCCAAGTTCCACTACGTGTTTAATTTGCGTGACTTGTCCAGAATATGGGAAGGGATTCTGTTCATACACAAGGAAGAGCTTCCGAGCGTCAAGACTGCACTGAAACTGTGGTTCCACGAGTGTTTGAGGGTCATATCAGATAGGTACGATTTTAAGTTTAACCAGTTTGTATGCTTAAGCTTGCTTATTAACAATTCTACATAAAACTGTCTGTCATGAGACGTTGTGTATTTACTTCTAATTTTTGTTGTGTCCAGGTTTACTACTTTCGCTGATAAGGATTGGTTCGTGGCCAACTTCTGGAAGACGGCCGCAGCAGAGTTACCTGATGTAGTGAGCGAGTTCCCTGAAAAGGAGACATACTTTGTAAACTTCTTGCGAGAGCCCATCGAACCCACGGGAGATGAGGACGAAGACTTCAGCACAGATGCTCCGAAAGTTTACGAGGAGATGCCAGCGTTAGTTTTATCTCCCAGCTATTGTGATTGAACTAAAATCTGCTCACGTAAAAGTCGGCAAGCTTTAGCTTAGCATTTTTCTATCGTTTTCCTTCACAACTTTTACAGCGGGAGACAGAAACCTAAATAAATTTCATATTAAAAGCGGATTATGTAACTCTATAGCTTAATTAATTTTAATGAATTAGTTAGATTGTATTTCACAATTATTTAAGTTTAATTAATGAATTAGTCAATTAAACCTAATGTAAAGTTCTTAAATTGTAAATAAGTAGACAAATAAACTTTTTATTTATTTATTTAATTATAATTTCAGTTGGGATTTCGTGCTGTTCAAACTGGGCCAGTTCCAAGCCCAGTTCAATGACCAAATCAGAGGAGCTCACTTGGATCTCGTGTTTTTCCTCGATGCTATGGTGCACTTGTTCATTATTTCAAGAATTATAAATACACCGAGGTATTTATATGTTTAGTTCATTAGCTGATATATTCAGCTAATACATTGTTCATATTCACAATAGTATGTGAATTTTCCCGTTTTTTTTATTTTCAGAGGAAACGCATTACTTGTGGGCGTCGGCGGGTCGGGCAAGCAGAGTTTAACGAAATTGGCGTCTTATATTGCAAACTACTCTTTCTACCAAATCACGTTGACACGGTATACTAACTTTATTTACATATTTACGCATTTTGAACATGCCTTTTGTTCTTAATAAGTATATCACTAAATCTGAGGAACCTATGGATTGTATCTCGGATATACATAGAAAGATCAACTACCTACCGTTAATATAACTGGGCACATTCTGATTTCAGTTCATACAACGTGAGCAACTTCATGGATGACATAAAGATCCTGTACCGCATCGCGGGGCTGCAGGGGCAGGGCATCTCCTTCATATTCACAGACAACGACATCAAGGACGAACAGTTCCTGGAGTTCCTCAACAACATCCTCAGCTCGGGAGAAATCGCCAATCTTTTTGCTAAGGATGAAATGGGTGAATTTTCATATATAATATTATCGATAGCTGTGATTGACATACCCATAAGTCTCCATTGCCTGTCAGTTCCTTAAGTTTTTCAAGATTATGTATATACTTACCTATGTAGTGCTAGATGTTAACTGATTAAATTTTTATTTTACGGGCATTTGCCTGTGCGTAATTTCCATACAATCTGGTTGTAAATTATAGGACAACTTACTAGGTATTCAAAAGTTTGTATGGACATTACACACGAACCGCCTTAAACACGTCTAATTTATCTTAACCTATAATCAGATGAAATACTGAATGAGCTGACTCCGATCATGAAGAAGTATGCACCAAGAAGAATCCCAGTGCCCGATGTCCTGTATGAATACTTTATTATGCGGTCCCGAGCCAATCTACATGTAGTGCTTTGCTTCTCACCGGTAACTATTCCTTGATTGTTGTAAATTATAAGATTGTATAAAAGTTCCAAGTATAATCTGATGTAAATGTGTTAAATAGACAATGTAATAAGTATATAAATCTTTTGAATATCACTACACCATATTTTCAGGTCGGTGAGAAGTTCCGAAGCAGGGCATTGAAATTCCCTGGTCTTATATCCGGCTCCACGATGGACTGGTTCCAAAAATGGCCTCGAGAAGCTCTCATAGAAGTAGCCTCACATTTCCTCTCGGAGTTCCATGTCGTATGTTCTGCGGAGACCAAGAACCAGCTTATTGAAATCATGGGAATGGTGCAAGACAATGTGGCAGACACATGTACGACCTACTATGACAAGTTTAGGAGACAGGCCCACGTCACTCCCAAATCATACCTGTCTTTCTTGGAAGGCTACAAAGTGCTATACAAAGAGAAACACGAGCATATCGCCGAAATGGCCAGAAGGTAATAAAATGATTGTGTACCTACTGTTTATCTCTAAACTTTTATTGAACAAGCAGTCTTAAATTACTTTTTATATTTGGACAGAATGACAACCGGCTTGGATAAACTGGTGGAGGCAGCAGCAAGTGTAGATATCTTGAAAAAGGAGTTAGAACTCAAAGAATTGGAAATCAAAGATGCTACTGCTAAGGCTGAACAGGTATACAAAATATAATTCTCATACATGTACTTAATACATTACTGCAGTCCCTGATTCTTGAAAATTTATATTTTTTTATTCTTACAGACAGGTTAGAACAATTACCTGACAGAATTGTTTTCAATTTTACGTAGGTACTACACTAACATGACTGGCCTGATAGCTTAGTTGGTAGTGGCTCTGCCTTCTAATCTAGAGGTCGCGGGTTCGATGACACAAGTATTTATGTACTTTAAAAATTTATAATTACTTGTGTTGAGTCTGGTCGTTTGTATGTATAATAAGTATGTATTTACAAAAGAAAAGTATATAAGTATTATATCCGTTATCTAGTACCCACGACACAAGCGTTTGTTTAGTGTGGGGCTAGATGGCGCTGTGTGCAATGTCCCGGAATTTTTATTTATTTATTTATTTACTAATGGTATTTTAAAATCAGAGCCCAAAAACTGCATTTTTGCTGACAGAGATGTTAATAGCTACCATTGTTGTGCAACAGGTGCTGGCAGCGGTAGCGGAGTCAGCAGCCGCAGCCGAGGTAGTGAAGGCAGAAGTGATGGAGGTGAAGGACCGTGCTGTGAAGCTCGTGAGCGTTATCGCCGCCGAGACTGCTATCGCCGAGGAGAAGCTGGCGGACGCCAAGCCCGCACTGGATGCTGCAGAGGCTGCACTATTGGTAAGTTTTATGCTTTTTTGGTACCGACAATAATTAAAAATCTTCGGAAATTGAAGGTGAATATAAACTGAAAATACTATCCAGCTGGTCTCCTACATTCTGTACTGCGCAGCGTGTTCACTGTACATTCGAAGCTTATATAAAAAATTGTGAGGAGCAATGGTTGCCACTAATATAGGTTGACTTCTATTCTATTCTAATCTTGGTTGTGGCCTCTGCGGTATGGCCGCAAAGGTTGACTTCTATAAGCAATGAAAATAATTGACAGTAACAGAAGGTAGTGAAAGACATTGGGAATGACTTTTGCCCAGCAATAGAGCAGTTAGTACAGGTTACTAGAGCTCAATTCCGTGTTGCAGACCATCAATGCGGCTGATATCGCAACAGTCCGCAAGCTCGGCAAGCCGCCGTACCTCATCACTCTCATTATGGATGCCGTAATCATATTGTTCAGAAAGAAGATAGATCCCGTTAGACCTGATCCAGAGAAAAACTTCTTGATGGCATCGTGGGCGGAATCGCTAAAAGTTAGAAAAACATGAATTTTAAAAGATTAACTGTTTTTTTTTCTGTTAGTGCCCTTATAATATATATTTGTTTCTCATACACTTTGAACCTTCCAGGTAATGGCAGATTCTAGGTTCCTGAACAATTTAAAGTTCTATCCAAAAGACGAAATCAACGCTGAGATGATTGATCTGTTGATACCGTACTTTGGTTTCCCGTGAGTAAATAGTTTAATATATCTACAGATATCCATGTCTTACTTACAAAATGATCTTTTAGTAGATTTTGCTTTGTTTTTTTTAAAGTTCATCTATAAACTTTGTATTATAACAAAACGGCATCAATTTGTAATGAACATTTTATGAACTGTTAAACTTAGATCTGTAAGACTAAAATTCTTATTCTTTTCACTAATTATTTGACTAAATACTTAACAATTTGACCTTTTCTGATGTTTGTAATTGTACTATATTTAATTTAATGTAATGTAATTAAATTCTAAATTCTATTTTGTAAAAGTAAATATTTAAAATGTATACTTTCCAAAAATAAGACCCCGGAAGGTGCTAATCACCGTGTCACAGACGCACCGGCGTCTAGTACGGTGCTTTAGAGATATTCTTGTATGTGTGCATTTTTATGAAAATTAAATAATTTTGAATTTTGAATTTTTTGAACTTGTAATGATGACTTACATTAAAACTATTTTCAGGCAATACACGTTTGAAGCAGCTAAGGTTGCTTGTGGCAACGTTGCCGGATTGATTTCTTGGACTATTGCTATGGGTCAGTTTTATGGTGTGAATAAAGACGTATTGCCCTTGAAAGCCAACCTGGCGATAATGCAGGGCAAGTATCAGGCGGCTAAAAAAGAGTTGGACGCAGCAGAAGCCGCACTCGCCGCAAAAGAGGTAAAACTACAATACTGTCTGCCTGGTATAAGAAGCGCAATAGAAGATATAATTAGAGTATGTAGGCAGGCATTGTGCGTTCAAACCGGGATTAATTCTTGCAGAAAGAGTTAGCAGGCGTACAGAGACAGTTCGACGAGGCAATGCGCCTGAAGCAGCTGGTATTGGACGACGCGGCCAAGTGCCAGCAGAAGATGGACGCCGCCACCGCGCTCATCAACGGGCTCAGCGGCGAGCGCGTGCGCTGGACCGAGCAGTCCGCGCTCTTCAAGTCGGAGATAGAACGACTCGTCGGGGACGTGTTGCTTCTCGTGGGGTATGTTTCACTTATACTTACTTATTGTATTACAATTCTTGAGGCAGATAACAATCATAATCAAAGTATTCATTAATACATAAATACATCCGTTTTTTACATATGATTAATGCTCAGAGTGTGTGTCAATGATTGAGTCTAGTACGACGTAATTAACACTTGTCCAATAAGAAACGTTTTACTCTGGCTTTGAAGGTCAGTAAATAGACTGCCAAAGTAAGTACATATTTAGGAAATGTACTATAAGTGATGTGTTTTATCGGAATGTACGAGTATTAGCGTCGTTTTAGACCCTATTCCTACTACATCAGTGCTACTACCCACGATGAATGATGATGATAATGTTGATCAATAAAGACCTGGACACTTTTGCAAGGCATATTAAGATTTATCACTAACAATATCTGAATGTGTCTATTCTTTAGATTCCTGTCCTACTCGGGGCCTTTCAATCAAGAGTTCCGCACAATACTGAACAATAATTGGCTCAACGAATTAATTCGAAGAAAAATACCAGTGTCTATGAATCTAAACGTCACAGACCAGCTCACAGATACTGCTACGGTATGGTATTGAAATACATATTTTATTTACCTAAAGGATTTTTAAACGAGTTTTATTTATTTTCTATATATTGCAGATTGGCGACTGGAATTTGTGTGGTCTGCCCACGGATGACTTGTCAATACAAAACGGCATTATTGTAACTAAAGCCGCTAGATTCCCGCTTTTAATCGACCCACAGACTCAGGGCAAGATTTGGATCAAAAATATGGAGAGATACAACGATCTGATTGTTACCACGCTAAATCATAAATATTTCAGGTAAGTCTGTATGAATTTGTCTTAATATTATGCACGAAATAAGCTTGCGAATTTATTTGTCGTTATTATATTGGCCGTTTATTTATAGAAATCATATAGAAGATTGTGTCTCTCTGGGTAGACCGCTGCTTATCGAAGACGTTGCTGAGGAATTGGACCCTGCGCTAGATAACATTCTTGAAAGGAATTACATAAAAATTGGTTCTTCGTACAAGGTGAGCTAACTAATCTTAATAGTTATTACTTTTCAGTTAGTTATTTACTTACCACGATATAAACGATCTATGAATACGTCGTATACCATCTGTTTTGCCTCCTGTAAGTTGTGGACGTCATAATTGATCTGATATTTAACAGGTAAAATTGGGAGATAAAGAAATCGACGTGACGGCGGGCCACAAGATATACATAACGACGAAGCTCCCGAACCCCGCGTACACGCCGGAGATATCGGCGCGCACCTCCATCATCGACTTCACTGTCACCATGCAAGGTAGGTGTGGGTGTGCACGGGCACGAACAGTGCCGGTGCGGGAGTACAGCGGGGGTGTGTCGCAGGGCTGGAGGACCAGCTGCTGGGCCGCGTCATCCTGACGGAGAAGGCGGAGATGGAGGCGGAGCGCACGCAGCTCATCATGGACGTGACGGCCAACCGGCGTAAGATGCAGGAGCTGGAGGCCAACTTGCTGCACAAGCTCACCACCATCCAGGGCTCGCTAGTCGAGGACGTCTCGCTCATACAAGTGCTCAACATCACCAAGAGCACCGCCACAGAGGTAACTAAAGCGACACATACTGTGTCCACTGGGCTTGAACGTTGGTCTCACTTATTTTATTTATTCAGGTGAAAGAGAAACTCGACGTGGCCAAAGAAACGGAAATAAAAATTAACGCGGCCAGAGAAGAGTTTCGGCCGGTGGCCACTCGTGGCTCTGTGCTGTATTTCCTCGTGTGCAACATGTCACTTGTATGTAACATGTATCAGACGTCGCTGGCGCAATTTCTGGAGCGTTTCGATATTTCTATGGAAAAATCTACACCTAGCCCTATTACATCTAGGCGTTGCGGTTTCATCAATGAGTATTTGGTAAGATATTTTTAAAAGCACATTTAAATTGTAATCCAAATACTTTAGAAGCTTTTTGTTTCCGTAGTAACACTGTTCAATAATTCATATAAGTAATAATTGTTTGCCATATTATTTTCAGACTTTTGATGTTTTCAAATTTATATCCCGTGGATTTTATGAAGTGCACAAGTATTTGTTTACGTTGTTGTTGACGTTGAAAATAGATATGAATAGAGAGTTTATTACCTATGAAGAGTTTCAGACGTTCATCAAGGGTATTTACTAAACTTTGTATCTTTATATCATTCTTTTGCGTAAGTACGAATTCTCTCAACCGTTCCGATGCTGAGTGTCGTAGGTATTCCTTGATTTAAGCAACTTATAAGCTATTGTCCTGGCTCTCAGCCTGCCTATAGTCAGCCACGTAGTCTGCTAAAAGAATCTTTACCAGCGTAAATTTGAGTAAATACTTTTTTGATGTGTTGAACTAGGATTATGGCACTCTAGGTGGCGCCGCTTTGGATTTGAACGCGTGTCCTCCCAAGCCTTACAAATGGGTAACGGACATGTCGTGGCTGAACTTGGTGCAACTCTCGGGCCTGAGGCAGTTTACCAATATCCTAAACCAAGTCAGTAACAATGAGAAAGGATGGAAAACATGGTATAAATGAATTGTTTTTTATTTTAATAAGCGACTTCCAAAAAAAGAAGGTTATCAAGTCTTTTGAAAGTTTGTTTTGTGGGGATGTTACG